>JAOVYX010018627.1:0-19827 GCA_035668315.1 Drosera spatulata
CTGGAGTATCCTCCATAAACCAATAGTTCCCTTTCTCACTTCGAGGCAAGGCTAACGCATGACACAAATCTTTGGAGCCAAATTCAATCTCTACTTGGGATGAGCTTGCAAAGCAATTCTTGGTCAGATTTTTTCCATCGAGCATGACATAATGGTTGAAGAGCGTGATTGTGAAATTTCCCTAACTTGAGGTCGAATCCTTTTATGAGTCATGGGAGCACTTCAAGGAGATATTTTGAAGATGTCCACATTATGGCTTGCCAAAGTGTAACAAGGTGCTAACGTTCTACAATGGTTTAAGAACTCAATTTTGTGCTCTTGTTGATGCGGCGACCGGAGGTACTTTGACGGGAAAGACGATGGATCTAGCTTATGATCTATTCGAGGAGATGGCCATGAGCGACTATAAATGGCCCTAAGATTGTCTCATGCCAAAGAAAGTTGACGGAGTTCATGATGCTGATGATAGAACAATGTTGAATGCTAAGATGGATGCCTTGGTAATGAAACTCGAGAAGAATGCCATGGGTGTGAACTATGTGATGCGTGATTTTCGTCAAGGCACCCATTATATCGATTAATGTCAAGTGGGGAATCCATTCTGACAAAACCCAATGGAGAAGGTGTAATACATAGGGAACTTCAACCACTCCAGTTCGCATAACAATCCATACTCCCACACTTACAATTCGGGATGGCACAACCATTCCAAATTCTCATGGAAAAATACTCAAGAAGGGAGTAATCAATAACCACCTCCATCATATTCACATCATCAAACCACCACCTCAAGAGAAGAAAACTGATTTGGAGGCTGCTCTACTCCAACTGACTCAAAACACTACAACTTTCATGAAGAAGACGAAGAACATATTGAACAACTATTTGGCACAAGTCTGAAATTTGGAATCTCAAATGGGTCAACTTATAAACTTGATTGGGGAATGACAACAAGAAGTTTTCCATCAACGAGTGAAGTCAATCCAAAGGAGTATTACAAAGCTATCATGTTGAGAAGTAGAAGCCAAGAAGAACCATGTGCTAAAGATAAGCCCAAGAAGACAAAAGAAGTGCCTTAAGAAGAGAAAGGTCAATGCCGCGACTTTCATGAAGAGGTGGAAAGGAAGGGTACAAGTCGGGGACTAAGTTCTCGGGGAAGACTCAACCTTACAGCCTACAAATATCTTATCCGCAAAGGTTGAAAAAAAATAAGCTTGACAAGGAATTCTCAAAGTTCATAGAAGTATTCATGAAGTTACGCATCAACATTCCTTTTGTGGAAGCGCTCGAGCAAATACCAAGTTATGTGAAGTTTATGAAAGAGATCTTGTCGAAAAAGGGAAACTTAGATGATTTTGAGACCGTTGCACTTACGCAAGAATATAGTGACATCATTCAAAGGAAGCTACCACCAAAACTAAAAGATCCAGGTAGTTTTACTATCCCATGCTCCATTGGTAACTCTTATTTTTTCTAGAGTGAGGTAAGAGGAATGAGAACCATAAACTCTTGTTAGAGATCAAACTTTTTAAAACTTCAACTAAGAATTATACTTCTTGTGGAAGTAATGACCTAGGTGTGAGAAGAACTGTGGAAAAGAGGAAACTTACTTGCTATAGCTATAATGGAGTTGACTACTTTCCTCATTGTTTTCGTAAGAAAGTTACAGGTTTACCGCACAAGATGAGAAGCATATGGCTCAAGAAGACGATTCTTGCTCAATATGTGATCCAAGGTAGATGAGCTCGAAGTTGAAAGGTTTGGATTCCAGAGTCAAGGTTACAACAATAGAATTCCAAGCCTAACTAAGGAGCATCATGACAAACTTGGGCCCGAGGACTATAAACCAAGCGCTACTTGAGAGGTAACCCAAGTGTTTCTTTTCTTTTTCTAGTTTTTTTAATTTCTTTTTTTTTTTTTTGTTTCATTGTGAGAGTTGTAGCCATAGATGAAATTAATTCATGATGATATCTTCTCGTAGGTACACAGATCAAGGATTTGAGCTCGACAACAAAGTCAATCAAAAAGCTCATGTATATAGAGATGTCAAGGGATGAAAGACAATTCCAAACTGCAAGTCGCATAGAATATGGCATGGCCATATTTTAGGATATGCTCTTATCGCAAGAAAGGGAATTTGGAGCAAAAGGTCGATTCAAATATGGCATGCCCATATCCTCAGATATGGCCATATCACGGTCCTATGCAAAATCTGAAATTTGGAGGTCATGGCGAATATAGGCATCCCGTATCTTATGGAACGACTATATCGCACAAAAATAGAAATTGCTCCAGAAATTCGACTTGGATATGGCCAGCCCATATGCTTGGATATGGCCATATCACAGTCTCATGAAAATTCGAAGTTTAAGTCGACAGAAATATGGCCTCCCCATATAAATCGATATGGTCGTGTCGCGAAAGAGGAAATTTTAAGGTGAAATTCGAGGAGAATATGTTTCTCCTGTATCATCAAATATGACCTTATTAGAACAGTACATAAAATCGAAGACAAATTTATGGAAAAGATGACCAAATTCAAGGTGACGCTCCAAGAAAAGATGATAACAACAACAAACAAATCATTCTACACATTGGAAGAGCCCGAGCATTGGAAATATCCCACCCGAGGTGAGTTTTGAATTCCTTCATAACATTGTGAGCTTTCTACATACTATCTTATTTATTTCTAAAACAAAGCATTGAGGATAATGCTTCTAATAGGCCTGAGGGGAGAAGTAGGAGTTATGTCTTTCGTGTTGGTGCGTCGAGCCGTTGAAGTTTATCATTAAATTGAGCATTCTTGTTAGTCTTGACCTCAAAGTAATGAAGAGTAGACATAAACACCTAGGAAATAGCAAACTGGAAACAAGGAAATGAGATATCCTATACTAGATATTGTGATAGCCTAAGATGATTGCCCCCTCGATCACATGGCAGGACATTAACCGAATTATCACTAGACTCTACTTTCCTAGCAAAGCATATTGGGGGATGGATAAAACAAGGGATTATGAGGCAACGATAAGGCTAGGCTCTTATAATACACCAAGCTTAGGTTATTAGTTACACGTAGTGCTAAGGTGGAGAGGTGTGCATCGTAGATCATTGGTACCGCTCCTTTTATCGTCATAACCCTCTAGACCTCCCTTGACCTAACGTTATTATCCCTCTATTTTTCTTCCTTGCATCTCGTATTCTATGTGATGTATTTTTTTTATTGGGCATTCTTATATTTACTATTGGAGTTATTCATTATTATTCATGCCATTAAGCTTCACAAAAAACCCCTTTTGAACCCTATCACATATACGAGTCAAGGTGGCTATAGATGGGATATACACAATGTATGGGATTGTTTGCAATGTTGTAATATGGCACACAAATATGCCAAGGCCATGGTGCTTTTTTTTTTTTTTTTCCCCTGTTTGTATGCTCGACAAAAAAGGAAAAAAAAAAGAACGAAAAAAAAAACCAAAATCGAGCTTTTCATCTTTGTAAGTTACTTTTATTTAAAAAATACAAATCGTAATAAAGGGGTGACTCAAGAATGCTGTATCTTTGGTTAAGTTCTGCTCACCTGTCTTTTGTTCAGGGCAAAATGCCCTGATAGGGATGGAGTAGAGATACACCAACGCATTGACTCGTGCCACATTCCTATCCTTATACCTAAAGCTCTACTTGACCAAATAGCCAACCTCTGTTTACCCTATTTGATTTATTTATTTATTTTGGTCTTAATTTTGGATCATGATGCAAATTTGGTTTGGGTAAAAGGGTGGTTTGTATGCGAACGCTTACAACTTTTTGTCTTATTTGAGTCAAACCCTTGTTCTTGTATGATGAGAGAGTATACGTATAATGATCCTCACCATTATGTGGGATGGTGAACGATGCTTAGTCCTGGAAATGGATTAATGATATTAGGATGTGTTCATGCAAATATGTCGAAGGAAAACGATGAATTGGCTTGTAAAGAAACGTGAGTTATGGCACTTGATCATTTTATTACCAGAGTTTGGCATGTTTTGGATATCTTTTTTTGTTTTTGTCTAACCTGATTGCTCGAGGACAAGCAACAACTTAAGCTGGAGGAGTTGATTTGAGCAATTATCGCGTATTATTGGATGCGATTTAATGACTATTTTGTTCTAGATCTAATGCAATTAACTCGTCTTTTGGTTTATTTTGAGTCGTTTACTACCATAGTGCAATTAATTCTGCAGGAAACAAGTATCGAGATCAAAACAAAGCATTTGGGAGCAAAATGGGTAGGAAAAGACGTGAAAAAACCAAAGCCAATCAAAGAAAAGAAATTGGATGAAGTCGAGCAAAATATGGCATGGTCGTATTTTTGGGTTTTGCCGTATCGCACTAAGACTGGTTTGCCTTGCAAAAGTCGAGAAGAATATGGGCAGGCGGTATTTTTGCTACACTATCTCTTTTCTAATTTAGGATGTTTTGTATTCTACTTATATTAACCCATGTACTCGTGATTTAGATATTATCATACACTTTTTCAATTAATTAGAGACAGAATTAGCGTTTTTAATATTTTCTCAAGAGTGGAGATATTGTGACGGGGAAAACGAAGGTTACGACGAAGAATCGAAGAAGACGAGAGTCGCGAACAATTCCAAGGCAATTTTCCTCACTTTGATTGTTATCTCTATGTCTCAAACTCTTTGTGTGTTTCTTTCAATCTCAATCATGAACTATGTTTTTGTTATTGGGTGATGATCTAGCCATTCTTGTTAAGGGTTTGGTTTTTATTGTTGATTGTTAGACAATATTGTTCAATTGGTTGACGTGCTCAATGTTTGTGCTTAGTGTTTTTTTCTAATTGATCACTACATGATTGAATTTTGAATCTTGATAGCTTCAAGTGAAGGATTAGAAAAAAACGATAAAGATATATCCTTGTAGGTTGAACGCGTAAAAGAGATATTAAAAATTGATAATTCCTTGTACATAATGATTCTTTGATGATTGGATTCGTATAGAGATATATCGTGTTGGTCGTAAAAGGAATTATCTTTTGATCTCGAGAGACACAGTTGGTTAACTTTGAGAAATCTCGACTATCAACAGAATGAACAAGTAATTTAACAATCTGATAAAGGCCGAACCTTGACACAAGAATTGATGAAATCGGATCCCTAGATTTTTATCCTCATCGTTTAACTCATAATTAATTGACTTTTCCTAGACTTAGTTTTCATCTTCTTTTAGGTTAGTTAAACACAACAACAATCGTGACACTTTGTAGTCGTTTGAACCGACATAGAACGTAGGAATGCCATTGTGATACAGTGAATCCTTGTGGAGACGATACTCAACTCACTACTTTATTACTTGATACGATATCGTACACTTGCGATCTTTTGTATTCGTGTTTTGTACGTATCAGCTCAGGAGTTCCCTTAATGGTAAATTACCTCGTGGTACCTTCATCCTTGCAGAATTGTGGAAAACTTTCTTTTTTATATTCTATACGATTGTCTGATCTGAAGTACTTCGCTTTCTTCCTAGTACAAATTTCGTTCTTCGCCTTCGTCTCGTTGAAGTTACTGAATAATTTTGACTTGTGCTTCATGAAGAATACCCAAACCTTCCTTGAGTAGTCATCAATGTACGTTACAAAATACTGAGCTCAACTATTTGACACATCCTTAATACACCTCTAGACATCGGAATGAACATAATCAAGATCACCCTTTGAAGTATGGGAACATGTCTTGAAGCTTATCCGCTTCTACTTCCCATACACAGAGAACCTGTAGAAATCAACATCACAAGACTTGACACCCTTAAGCACTTGCTTCTTGTGAAGATGCATCATACCACCTTCACTCAAATGCCCAAGTCATATGTGCCATAATTTTGTATCATCTCTGACAATTTTTTGACTGGATTAGGCTGCTGCTCTACCCATATTAGTGCTCCTGATCAACTTATACAAATTCTCGATCTTCTGGCCTTTCATCACTACCAGATGATTCTGGTATGTATCTCACATTAGACAATGTTCTAACAATCCCAACACATATGAAATGAACAACCATAATCCATAAGCTATTCTGTAGTTAGATCATTACCTTTGATAGCTAAGGAAACACCATGGGACTCTTCAATAGGTGAAGCAACATAAAGATCACCATCACTAGTATTGGACTCATTTGCTACAACATTCACGGAACTAGACGGCTTCTTTCCCTTGTTCACGGATGATGACATTGAGCCTTCATATGTCCCTTCTCATGACACTTATAGCATTAAACTTGAGAGAGATCTCGATTTTCCGATTGACACTTGGAACATAAATTCCCTTGAGTGCCCTTCTTTCTGAACTGACCTCGACCTCTGTTCTTTGACTTCACCATATACCCTTCATCTTGCCTGGATGAACTTGAAGGATTCAACTTGTTGATTTCAAGAACAGCTGAAGTATTCTCTTCTACCTTCAACTTGTCCTTCCAACAAATAAGGTAGTCTTCAATGTCGAATACGAACTAGGAAAAGACTTCAATAGAATCAAAGCCTCATCATCGTCATCCACCTTCACATCCAAGCTAGCCAATTGAGTAATCAAACGATTAAACTCTGCTATGTGAACATTCAAATCTGCTCCTTCCTTCATCTTTAGATCAAACAGGTTTGTCTGTCTTCAACATGAGCTTATTTGATAATGATCTGCACATGTAAATCGACTCCAGCTTCTCCCTTATCTTCTTAGGAGATGTCTCCGTCAACACTTGGTACTTCACCATTGGCGCGAGCCTGAGTCGGATCGTGGATGTAGCCTTAGCTTGTAGTTATTCCCATTCATCATCTTTTATCTTCAGCGGGCTTCTCTCCCATTGAATGGTTCGATCTCGTACTTAGCGGTGTTCACCATCTTCCTAATCACGCAAGATCCAACAAACCCTCGTCTTCGAATATCCCCTTCGATAAACTAGTTCTGAAAAATCGAATCTTTATCCGTAAGATCCATTCTTTCCCTTGCCGTCGTAATCTGAGGCTCTGATACTACTTATTAGGAATTATGTGTCTCCGAAGATGATCACGAGTATGAATAATCAATCATGAATAGCAATCAAATAATAACGAATATGAAACAACACCAAGAATTTACATGGGAAAAACCCTCAAGGGGAAGAAAAAACAACTGGAAAATAATCACTAATTAACAACCAGATTACAATAATCGTCTCTATCCAAAACCCGCTCGATCTCACTTGTGTTTCGTACACCAAACCCTAAAGGAATCTTTGTGTTTTGATCTCGCTCTCTCTCGTACATGAAAACCTAATACAAGGAGTATATATAGGCCTTAAACTAAAACATAAGAGATAAAATACGAAGAAAAAACTCACACGCGGCACCCGAGAGTGGCAATTTGGTTGAACTATTCTAGACATCTTTCTAAACTTTATCAACTCACAAGTAGGAGAACGAGGCTTTAGTTACAAAACATCCTCTTGATAATCTTACGTTGCCTTGGTCATGACCATGTCCTGGACACCATCCAGCTCAAACTTTACACACTTTCCCGTCAGTTTCATGTGCGGTGTACTGCATTTCAATACTCACGCTATCATCATAGCACCCTTTATGACTTTCCACGATCTTTTTATCAAACTTGGTTGAGTACCCGACGTCATCAAATTATCCCATAAAAATCAAGTTCCTACTCAACTTAGGAACATGTCTTACATCCTTCTATACCAATGAAGTCCCACTATGCATCTTCAAATGCACATCACCCTTCCCCATAATCTTCCAAAACTCACCATTAGCGAGATGAACCTTTCCAAAGCTTCCTTATAATTTTGCATCCACTTCTTCTCTAAGGTCAAATGAAACGATGTTCTAGAATCTTGGATCCAAGATTCAACATGATTATCATGGCTAAGGAACAAGCCTTCTTTATACTCATCTGATACAACATTGACATGTCATCAAGAGTCTTCTGCTTATAGCCCCTTCGCAGATGCCCCTTCTTTCCACAACTCTAGTAGGTTGAATTCGCGTATGACTACTCTTCGACTTGCTTCTAGTACTGTTATCCTGTCACGGACACGTTCTTCCTCTCATATTAACACGCAAATCTAATCCATAGTCCATTTCTGACTCCCTCCTGTGAACATCCTTGCTTAAAATCAAATCTTTAACCTCCATGAACTTTAATTGTGTTGATCCTGAAGAACTACTCACACCCGTCACAGTTGCGTTCCAACTATCCAACAGAGACGAAAATAAAATCCACGCTCAAACTTCATCCTCGAACGTGGTCTTTACAGAATCTAATTGATTTATAATTAAATTACATTCACTCACGTGGTTCACAATAGAAGTACCTTAAGATATCTTCAAGTTAAACACACATCACATAAAATACACCTTATTTGACGTCCTCGGTTTCTCATAGGTGTCCCCCAAGCCCGATCTCATTGAGCATGGCTTTGGTTTCTTAGAACGACTTTGGTCTTTTAGCTTTTGGCTTTTAGTTCCTTTCAAATTATTACTTGTGTTTTGACTTCATTGCTTTTAGCTCCTGTAGAGACCTTGAAAGTGGAAAAACTTGTCGCTGCCTGGAAGGCTAGAAGGCAACAGAGGCGCATGGCTATCGTAGCCACAAATCGAGGCCTTAATATTGTAGTGACTCGTCGGACACTTGTCCTCCGCCAAAGCGGGCTAAGACCGATTCTACTCTTGTTCCTCAACCACTTGGGACTCCAATCCCCGAAACGGGGGTTACTGAGGTTGATGTCGGAGTGTTCAGGTCCCCTCCTTCATCGTCCTGAGCCACTCCTACGACCATGGAGGACCTACCATCGGACTCGGTCATTCTACTACTGACCGTCCGTCCTCAGGCTATGCCCGACTCTTCCTCTACTCTTGACGCTTTGAGGAAGTTGGGTTTCTCCACTTACTCTTCCACCTCTAGGGGGTGGGCCGTTGACGAGACTATGCGCCCCAATCATGCAGCCTACAGGCCAGCCTGGTATATGAATCCGGAGATGTCTTGCCACCATCAGGATTTCAATGGCTGTAAGGCCATTCTTTCCATGGTCTTCCCCAAAGACTCCATCCAGTACGAAAACACCCCTCGGAAAAAGATAGTCCGGGAAACGTACAATGATCTATAGAGGGAAAGAGCCCAGTTTTCTCCAAACCAATCCGGTTTTATACTTTTTTCTTTTTTCCTAACCTTTGTCATTTCCTATGGCTGGTTGTTTCTCGAGTGTCTGACCCTGGCATCTTTTCTAAGAATTTCGATGTTGTCTTCCGATTGCTTAAAAACCAGCTCTCTTAAGATGAGATGGCCAAGACAGACGCTGAGAAAGCGGCCTTGGAAAGCTCGGGTAAGGTCTCGGCCTTGGAAGCCCGGTGAAAAGCTATGCAGGACGCGATGTCGGTCCTGGATGGCAAGATCCCCGAGCTTATGAGTGCGATATTGGATTGGGATTCTTAGCTACAGACTCACAATGATCTATTTAATCGGATGAAGAGCTAGCTTGAGGAGAAGCTGGAAGAGGAGGTCAGGAGGTCTACACATATAAAAGAGGAGCTAGAAAAGAAGCTGAAGGAAGAAATTGAAAAGGCAAACAAAGCGGACTAGGCCAGTTTCGATTTCGGGAGCAAGTTTGCCTTCAGGAAAATCTTCACACTCGAAGTTGCAAATAAGGGAAAAACCCTGGTTCAGCTCCCACACTTGGAGTTGACTTTCTGATTGAGATCTGGCAAGAAGAGGAGGCAGAGTTTATTCTTCAAGGATGAGGAGGCGGAGTTTATTCTTCAAAAGCAAGCTTGGGAAGCTACCGGGGAGGCCGAAGCTAATGGGACCGAGGGCGGCGATGCTTGCCAGGGGGTCCCTGACGACAAGATCCGGGAGGCCAGAGATGAGGGCGAGGCCGAAGAAGAGGCAGAAGTCAGAGAAGATGACACCAATTAGATTCTAGTTTTCATGTACACAACTTTTCGCCTCGGGTCCTGTCCCTGGATGTCTCCTTGAACTATACTGCTTTTAACAATTCTGGGCCTGGGGGGTTATGTCCTCGTAGTTTTCTCTTCTTTCTTTTTCAATGTAATTTTCATTTGTCTTCTTTCCTTTATAACTGTCATTTTGTGTTTTGCTTGTCGATATAATCGATTTCGTCATTGACTTGTGGTGTGAATCGTTGTCGTTAGCTTTCGAACAGGTCATTATTTCCTTCTTGTGGCTGCTCTTTTCCTTGGCCTTGTGGGCTGGAGAGACCTTTTATCCACAAAGATCTCTAGATCTGGGTTTTGACCCTTTGGTTTTTGCTGGGTCTCTACGGATTCGTTGACCTAATTCCTAAGACCTTTAATCCCGTTTTCTTTTCTTTCCTTTTTTAAAAAGAAAATTGCTTAGGTTAGCACTAGCTCAAGTCATTTCTCGGTTCTTGAGTACGTAGTCTCAAGAGCTTAAGAGTACCGATTTGTAGTTCAGACATTCACTGTAATCTTGAAACTTTTACTCGGTATCTCATCGTTAGCGCTCTCGGACCCAAGGACTCCCCATTTCATGACAATTGACTTACCCTTTGCCAATTTAGACAAGAAAAAGTAAGACAATGGTCTTTTAAATAGAAAACCGATACATAACAAAACCTGGGACTTCTCATTTCTTTTAATTGAGTAAAAAATTTCCCCGACCTTTTAGGAATCCCTATCAAGGTATCCTTTCACTAGTTTTCATGGATAGTACTTTCTCAGATCATCCCCATTGAAGGTCCTTGGTAGTTCTTGTCCATTGAGCCGGGTTACCTTGTATGTCCCTCGGATCTTCTCTTTACTTACTCGGTAAGGACCTTCCCATTTATCGGTGAGATTTCCACCGGTTTCTTTGACTTTGAATCCAAATCTTCTTAGAACTAATTCCCCCGTCCCGAATCTCCAGGGCTTCACCTTCTTGTTGAAATACTTTGTGAGTTTCTGTTGGTAAGCTCGAGCAGTTAATAGGGCATTTTTCTATTTTTCTCCCAGAAAGTCCAGTTCCTCAAATACTAGTTCTGCTCGGCTAGAAAACCCATCATTTTTTGGGCTAGGATGCTCGATCTCAACAGGTACTACAAGTTCCAAAAGCCAGGCTGTAAGGTGACTTCTTGGTTGATCTCTTTGGTGCAATCCGGTACGCTCACGACGCCCCGGGCAATTCTTCCACCAGAGACCCATTGCATTCACCAACCTTCGAGCCAAAGCCTTCTTGATTTTCTTGTTAACTGCCACGACTTGTCCATTTGTTTGGAGATGTTTTACTGAGACAAAGTGCTGCTCGATCCCAAGTTCAATGCAGAACTTTTCAAAGTTCTTCCCGATGAATTGGGTGCTATTATCGGATTTGAGAACCGAGGCAAGCCAAACCGACAAGCAATAGATTTTCAGAAAAACTCGGCGGTGGCTTATTCAGTTGTTTTCGAAATTGCTTCGGCTTCTACCCACGTCATAAAATACTCTATTATCATGATGACAAACTTTTTTTGATCGGTCGCCAAAGGAAACGGCCCGAGAATGTCAATTCCCCATTGTTCACAGGGCCAGGAAATCTCGATAGTCGTGAGCTCGAAAGCCGGTTTGTTGATGTTGTCTGTGGTTCTCTGACAGCGATCAAAACTCTTCACTAGCTCGGTTACATTGGTTTGCATGGTTGGCCAAAAGTACCCTTGTCTTAGGGCTAGCATTTGGGCACCGTGGTTATTCCTACATACCCCAAAGTGGATCTCAATTAGTATCGTCCTTCCCTCTTCTACGGTTACACACTTCAGGAGGGGTGACAAATATGACCGCTTGTATAGGTCTTCCCCGAGCATCAGGAACTCTGGGAAGGTCATCGGGTAGGTCTCCCATTGAGATATAGCTCCGGATGTCGTCCATACAAGAGGACAAGATGTCAATTAGGGTGACCTGATTTAGGTTTGATCTTTTTAGGGCTTGAATGATCTCAACATAGTACCTTTTTCTACTAGGTTTTCCCCCAGTCTGTGTGATCCTACTCCACTGGTAGCCGACATATTTACCTCTCGGAGGATTCGCTGCACTTGCTGTGCAGGAAGTTCCCTAGCTAATGTTTTGGCCACTTCCGAATAGCCTTTCAACTTTTCTCCGACCTCAGAGACACTATTCATTTGGTCTGTCACCAGCTTTGAATCTATAAATAGGTGTATCCGGTCCGCCCTAAATGTTTTACCAAGTTCAGACCGGATTTCCGGAATCCGTATTCTACGGAGATATTTGTTGCCTTGAATCTGAGGTCAATTATGCAAGGAAGCTTGCACCCGGTTGGTGTGACTAAGAGTACCCCGGCCCCTGCCTTTTTGGGTGGAGGAGCCATCGGTATAGATCATTTGACCGGTTTCTTCAAAATCGAGATCATTTGGGAATCGGCATTCGACCAAGAAGACTGCAAGTACCTACGTCTTAATAACCGTCCGAGTTTCATATGTGATCTTATATTCACTGAGTTTTATCGACCATTTAATCAATCTCCAGAGACCTCGGACTTGCGTAGTATTTGTCTCAAGGGCCGATGGCATTCACAAGTACGAGTGCGAGCTTTTCGATTTTGAAGTACCTGGTTTTCACATCATGGAGTATTTTGCTGACGAAATAGACCGATTTTCGCTTTCTATCCTCAATTAGGAGTGTGACAGCTGAACCCGTCTCGACAGATGCTGCCAAGTTAACATAAAGCTTTTCCCCGATTATCGATTTTGTTAGGAGGGGTATTTTCCTTAGGAAATCCTTGAGCCAGAGCTTTGAAGAAAGGAAGCACCCTCTCTAATCCCCGGGAGAGAAATCTCCTGAGTATAGCGAGACAATCGGTTAGTCGTTGTATTTCTTTCTTGGTCTGTGGGGGTTTCATATCAAGGATGATTTGTACCTTTTTTGGGTTTGTTTCTATACCCCGACTCATAGTCATTTAACCCAAGAACTTTTTCGATCCGACTCCGAAAGCATATTTCGTCGAATTGAGTTGCAACTTATAGTCTCTCAGGATGTCAAAGGTCTTTCCCAAGTCTTTGGTGTGCTCTTCCGGTTCCACCAACTTGGTCAGCATATCGTCAACATAGACTTCCATAATGCTCCCAAACAGTTTGCCAAAGGCATCATTGACCAATCTTTGGTAAGCGGCTCCTGCGTTCTTAAGTCCGAATGCCATAACCTTTTAATAGTAGGTCCCACCTTCTGTGATGAAAAAAGTATTTTCTTCATCTTCGGGGTCATTTGGATCTGGTTATATCCCGAGGATGCATCCATGAATGACAACAACATGTACCCCGAGGTGTAGTCAACAAGTTGATACTTCTAGAGGAGTCGATAACAATCCTTTGGACACGCCCGGTTTAGATCGGTGAAGTCAACACACATTCGCCACTTCCTGTTTTCTTTCTTCATCATGACCACATTTGCTAGCCAATTCGGGTAAGTGACTTCCTTTATGAAGCTCGCTCTTAATAATTTCTCGACTTCCTCATCAATCGCTTTGTTTCAGAGGTGAAGCTTCTATTCTTCTGCTTCACCGATTTACGTCAGGGCTAATACAAAGTCGGTGCACTATAATGCTCGGGTCAACTCCTGGCATGTCTTCGGGCCCTTGAGCAAAAATATCCGAATTTCCCTCAGGAACCATATGAGTGCCCCCCGATCTGGTTCCTTAAGGGAGGCCCCTATCCGAAAGATCTTTTCTTTTTTCCCTTCTTGTACTGCGATGTTGTAAAGCTCTTCTACTGGTTTTGGGCTAGATTGAGTTGCAAGGGCAAAGCTTACCGAGTTTCAATGTTCTTTTCTTTTTTTCTTTTTTTTATGATAACCTCAGAACACCTTCTGGACTTATTCTAACTTCCTTTCATGACCCCCCCTCCCAGATCATGGGGAGTCGAGAACTTCAGGGTCAGGTAGCATGGCGAGATTATGGCCTTTAACCCCACCAATATGGGTCTCTCGATTATCCCGTTGTATGCAGTTGGAAGTTCCCCCACTAGAAAGTTAGCCATTCTGTAGGAGCTCCTTTTACTGGCTTCATCATCTAGTTTTACTAACAGGTTGACATACCCTTCCAGATAGACAGACCCCACCTATGAATCCAACCAACGAGGTTTTGAAAGGCTTCAGGGTCTTTGTCCCTCATTTCCAACTTTTTGTACTCTATGTAGTATAGGACGTATGTGAATGACCCACTGTTAATTAAGACCCTTTCCATATCAAACTCTTCGATGTATATGGTGAGAACCAACGCGTCGTCATGTGAAAATTCTCACCCCGTCTTCAGGCCCGATCTCGACTTACAGGTTATCCCGGGCTCTCTTTTCTTTCTTCATGGGCTCATCCGAAATGCTCAGTTCAGCAAGCTTCGGGCTATCGCTATACAAGAGAGGTGTCAGTCACTCGGATATCATATTGATTTTAGGGCGCTGCTTACCTTCTCAATCCCGTCTTGTCGGGGAACGGGTTCTCTCCCTAGGTCTTTGAGGTGACCAGTCCTTAGGAGATCGCAATCTGGGTTCTCAATCTTTTACGGGCTCCCTTGCATATCAATTCTTCGTTGGCATCATGGAGGTATTTGTATTCTTTGGTATCGTATCCATGGTCTCGATGATATGCACAACATTTAGCAGTGTGTCGATTGTTTCCTTGGAAACGTTGTTTATCGGGCTTCTTTATTAGTAGGTTTTCCGTCCGAGTCGTGGACAACACCTCTGCACTTGATGTATTCTAGGTATATGCCATGTATAACCGGGGCCTTTCTTCTTGGGTTTCTCCTTTTTCTTCTCTCCTCGAGAAGGGGATTCTTAGTGTCTTTTTACCTCCCGAGATCGAGAACCGTCCCTTCCACGAGACAGGTTGTCATCTTTGTTCCCTTCTCTTGGGTTATCCCAATGGACCCTTTTGAACCGGTATTGGGTTGCCATTACTGCCTCAGGTGGCACATGCTGGCTGACCTTGGTCATTAGACTTGTTATTTCCAGGGGAATTTTCGGCTCAGGTCATAGGCTAAGTCTTGGTTTTCGAGACCTTGGATCGGGGCTCTGCAGATGTCAGTTTCTTCAACATGCTCTACTTGCACCACCTCCCAGTTGAAACTTTGCATATATACCCTCAAACTCTCCCTCGGTCCTTACTTTACTTTGTAGAGGTATTCCGAAGTCATCTGGATTCTTCGACTATTGATGTACTTAGTGGTAAAGGCCTTTGGTAGTTCCTCGAAGGACAAGATGGAACCCGGGCACAATGAGTTGAACCAAACCCGGACAAGTTCTCATAATGTAGTTGGGAAGCCTTGTAGATTATTGCGTCCTCAGCCCCGCTCCGATTCCTAGAAGTTTAAAAGGTCTGTACATGATCGAATGGGTCTCTGGTTCCATCTTAAGGCTCGTAACTGGGCAATGTGAACCTTTCTTGGGGCACTTTTCGATTGATTTCATCAGTGAATGGTGTCTTCATTCGCAGACCGGTATTCCCTCTTGTCATTTTTGAGTGAAGAGTTACCTCCCTCATCATCGGGAAAAGCTCTTTGACCTTCCTTTATAGGCTCCCGGTCTTTATCTAGAGGTTTTGGGTTTATTTCGCTCTTGACTCCTACTCACGGGATCGCCTGCCTGATACCTTAGAATTGATGAGACTCCTATGTTCCTCTTCAGTATGCCGATCTGACTCGTCTTGTCCCTCTACTACCATCCAGTTCCGGCTTAGCTGGTGTCGGATCTCTCCGGGTGGTGGAGGATCAGGAGGAAGTGTTCTTAGGTCGGGAATGAAGTTATTGTTCCAGTTGCTAGGTCTTTCTCCTTGCGGAGAAAGCCTTTGATTTATGAGATCGGTTATTTTCTCATGAAGGTGATATTCTAGTCATCCATCTGCGTTTGAAGAACGGCCAACATCTCGATTGTGACCAAACCCTGGGTTTGGGGTCCTTGAACCTCCTCCTTCTGATCTGTGGCTACCTCGGTCATATTTGCCAGTCGAGGTCTAAGGTCGAGCCAAGATTGGTTAGCACTCTATGTTTGTTCAGTGTTTTTGGTATTGTGCTTCTTTCGAGTCATCAAAACAGACCCCACGGTGGACGCCAAAGTGTTTTTGTAGGAAACCGGTTAGGTAGGTCCGGGTTTATGATCCTAGATATTTATGTGGTGGAATACCGTTGTTGAGTCGGACCTGAGGTGTTTTTCTCGGGGACCGTCTCCAAGCAAGTTGTCAAAGCGGATATTAATCGAGAAAAGCTGCTTGTTATCAACCGCCTATATATCCTTTTTTTTTTTTTTTGTTAGTGATGCACCACCGAAAAACGAGAGTTCAACAGTGACTGAGTATTCCAGTGAATACCCCAATGAGCAATCATCAGATTCTGATCTATCATTCTTGGATGATGAATAAAAAGTAATGAATTCTACGCTTGCCCCGTTCCATAAGGTCAATGAAGTTGGTGACCCAATAGGAACCGGCGACTGAAGCCTCGGAGAACGACGGGAACTCAAAAACCCACCAAAGCAGGAAAAGTCGGTTCTAAATATTCACAAATTGACTTGCCTAAAGGGTGATTAACAGAAGGTTTGTCTATAAAGATAGTATCTCCTTTCCATCTGAGACCTTGGCGCGACAAACCTAAGGCTTTAAGAATAAACGGTAAATCAGTTCCGATCATTCCGCTGGTATCTTGCATTCACGTCCTCGTTTGACTGCCGCTTAAGTCAGCATGAGTTTTACAGAAAAGCCCCAAAAATGACTGCAGAGTAGGTTCGAGTGAACTTACATTTTTTGGTTGATGGGATATGTATTTACAGTAAAATATTCTCCCTTCCTGATCATAGATTTGACATGATCTCATGAAATTGATAATCACACACCCATTTTATACCATTTGTCCCTTTATGATATATAGTTGGCTTAGTGATGATGAACCTTATTTAGAGCCTTTAACGCATTCAAAGTACTTGATTTGGTATCAACACGAACCAAATGACTACTCTATCATTTTATGAACCTGAGTTTTGATAGCATAGAAGTGTTCAAGAAAAAATAAAAGTTTATTGGCTAACTTCTTATTACACCAAGGTTTCTGTCTATCTTCTTCTTCTATTTATTGCTCTTGAATTACAAATGAAAAGCTTGGTTCTTCATAGCTGCGAAGCTTGTCCTTATATAGAATATAGGATACCTGCATTGCACATGAGTTCTATGATTACATTAAATCCTATATCTCATCGTATGCTTTTATATTGAGAAATGACACTCATCTTAATAATCAAGAAAATTCCACTTCATTTACTGAACCAAAACATGTTTGGTTTCAAACCAGTTTCACTAGAGTTAACAAGTCCTTAACCTAGTTCTAAAACAATAATATTGTTTTTCTTAATTTTTATCATTTCTAAAGTAATTATTTGTAAATTTTCTGAAGTAAATATTTTATAAATTTTGTTGTTGAGTTTATACTTCGGATAATTTATTAAAAATAATATAAATGAGTAATATTATTTTCAACTAAATATTTATATTAATTAAGATCATTGAAAAGTTGTATTAAATTTTATAATGATTCATAATTTATAGAAAAAATAATATGATATTGACTTTTATGAAAAATGCATTATCCAACTTTGATTTTAATTTTTTTATAATCATATAAATTTTTTGTTTGATAATTTGTGATGATAACTTAAAGTGAAAATAAAAACACCATGAGCTATTTATATTCATATTTTTTTTTCACACATATTTACAACATATTGGATTTAAAAAAGATGAAGAGTCAATTATATTAAATATATTTAATTTGAATTTTAAACATTAAATGAAGAACTAACCCAATTTTATGTAAAGAAAACCGAACTTTGATACCAAAAAAGATAAATTAAGCTTTATATTTCTAAATAGATTATACCGATCAGATGGATTGCTGCAAAACACGACTGATGTCTTGAATTGATGTTTTTAATTGCTTTGGCGTTAATAGCGCATCTTTTCATTAACCTATTCCCTTTTCGAATGGATATTGTGTTTAACTATTATATGATTTATTTTGTTTAAGATACATCATAGAAAGGTTGATTTGTTGGATTCTTTTTCATGTTGAGTTAATATTATTGGGTTGTGAAAAGTCATAAGCAAATAAGTAGTCATTACGAATTGACTATGCATCGAATACATGATCAATCAAATTTGATATCAAAATTTAATAACAAGAATGACTAAATTTGTTTTATATATTAAATAGATTGGTTTTGCATCTGTTCCGCTATATATTGGTAAGTAGCTGTATTTTTTCAAATCCACTCAATTGTGTGTATGTAAAAAAGCGAAACCCATGTGCTCGTTTACCTCATCCAGCAGACTAGCACGCGCGGTTAGGATGCAAATTGCATCCTTAGGTGTCTAACTATATACTCGAGGCTATCAAGGGTCGGCTCCCTAATTAGTTAGTATCAGAAAAGTTAAGGTAAGAGATATCATCATGTGTTTGTATTTTCCCACGACTCTAAATCTTTATAGCACTGGTAGTTGAAAATTGGAATCCATGGACTGTTACATGATACCAAACTTCAAATGGTCGAGGTTGGTCCATGGCACAAATAAATATTCTTGTACAGCTATGATGCAATAGTGGTATCAATCTTAACAGAGACAGTCTCTGAAGTTACGGAGTAATATCTGACTACATTTTTCCCAACAATGGTACTGGCTTTTGGTCAATGCGATCTTATCCTTTCGAGGCTGCTTGGACCTCAATTAGTTTTACCTCAATTAGTTTCATGCGATCTGTAATTTCTGTTTCTTTTTATAAATCTTCGGCAGTTCAGAGTGATCGTTGTTTGGAGCTCTACGAATACAGTATAATGCGTAGTGTACGTGTTTGTTATGCATGCCCTCTCACATTAAGGTAAGAGTTGCAATAATCTTCATTTGTCTGTATACATGATGTGTATGAAATCACACATCATTTCGTTGCTCTAAACTTTATTTTTATTTTTTTCAAATTGTTTCAATTATATTTTTAGTGTCGTTTTGCCTTGGAATGTTGATACTGCTGCGTGTTGATGTTTTATGGCAGATTGACATGGAATTTGAAGCATAATTGAAGAAGAATCAAGAGAATGGAAATCCACGAACTCGAAAAGCTGCATTTTATATTTCATCACTGTTTCATGTGCTTGGAGAGTTTTTTCGGCAAACTTTTGCCACGATTAGATAGATTTATGTGTTTAGGTGTTATGTATAAGTTTTGGGAATTTTTGGACGTCATTTGCTATTTTTAGTTTTAGTTTTAGGATAACACAGTGTTGTTGTCGCGGGCACGATGTCCTGTCGCGGGCAGAACATCGTCGCGGGCGCGACACGTGACGTCGCGGGCGCGATGCTGCATTTCCCAGGAATCCAGGTTTTTATCCTGTTGCGGGCGCGACAAAGCCACATCGCGGGCGCGACAAAGCCACGTCGCGGGCGCGACAAGATCCCAGATGCAAGATGTTGAGTTTCATCCGTCCGATCAATTCTGTTACGCTCTTATGCCTATATAA
The DNA here is from genome assembly GCA_035668315.1 of Drosera spatulata. Lineage (NCBI taxonomy): Eukaryota > Viridiplantae > Streptophyta > Magnoliopsida > Caryophyllales > Droseraceae > Drosera > Drosera spatulata. The sequence goes on from JAOVYX010018627.1 coordinate 19,536, forward strand.
ACCCTTCCTAAGGTTGAATGAAAATAATATTCGGTAGAGAAGGGGTTGGTGACGGCTAAGAAGAAGGAGGAGAAGAAAGGCGACGCAAAGAAAAGATTTTGGAGAGGAATTCATCGCATCTTCATTCCAAACGCTTACCATAGTCATCGGATTCATTTTGGAACTCGTGTCAACGCTGTATAGCTTCTGTTTCTTGTTACCTACTTGACCAGAACGTTATTTACCTTTGTTTTGATTAATTCCATGTGTTATTTGTTGAATATGTGTGAGTAGTTTGCTTGTAGGGATGTGT
>JAOVYX010018628.1:0-19826 GCA_035668315.1 Drosera spatulata
CAAGACAGAATATATGGAATGTGTCTTTAATGAGAGTAGTCAAACAAATAATGAGAATGTATTGTTGGGAACAGAGTTTCTCCCTAAAACGGATTGTTTCAAATATTTAGGTTCGATGCTACTTAAGAATGGAGGGATTAATGTAGATATTGATCATAGGATTAAAACAGGTTTGCTGAAATGGAAGGGCGCTTCAGGGGCGTTATGTGATCCTAAAATACCTAGCAAGTTAAAAGGAAAATTTTATAAGACAGCTGTTCGAGCGGTGATGCTGTATGGGTCAGAATGTTGGGCAATTAAGCGACAGCATGTATAGAAGATGAGTGTAAACGAGATAAAAATGTTAAGGTGGATGTGTGGACATATAAGAATAGATAGGATACGAAATGAAGTTATCAGACAAAAAATGGGTGTGGTTTCAGTAGAAGATAAGATGAGGAAGTCACGACTAAGATGGTATGGTCATGTGAAATGCGGACCACTCACGGTTTCTGTTAGGAGATGTGAAGCTTGAGAGTTAGCACATGTCAAGAGAGGACGAGGGAGACCTAAAAAGACCATGAGAGAAACATTGAAGTATGATATGGCCTATCATAATCTTACAGAAGATGATGTACATGACAGATTGGAATGATGACAGATTGGAATGGCGTCGTCGTATTTATGTAGCCGATCCTACTTAATGAGATAAAGGCTTGATTTGTTGTTGTTGCTGTTGTTCCTCTTTTTGTTGGCTTTGCTGGATGACGTAACTGAAGATTGTCAATTTTTGAGATGTTAGTTATGTAATGCATGTGTGGACTGTGTTGGCACTTTTCTCAGATATAGCGATAAGAAGCAATTGATGCTTGTTCATTTTGCTAATTCTACAAATAAAAAGTGTTTTCGTTTTTGTCTGCAGCGAAGGACAGGTTACCTGTAAAATCTATGGTCATTGGCAGGCCAATTTTGCTTGCTTTAGAAGATATTGATGGATCTCCATCGTTTTTGGAGAAAGCCCTTAGATTCATTGAGGATCATGGTTAGGCACTGACCTTAGAAGACTACCCATGTTTTGATTGGATGTATTTCATCAGTTCTTTTTGCTTGATTTGTCTCAATTTGGAACACTTGCTCGTAATCAGTTTTATGAGAGAGCTGTGGTTGTAATTTGCTGTTGATCTTCTGAAAACTTACCACTGCTGCAATAATGCAACAGGAGTCAAAGTAGAAGGTATTCTGAGACAAGCTGCGGATGTTGATGAAGTAGAGCGAAGAGTTCGTGAATACGAGCAGGGTTTGTATGACTTCGCCTTCTTCTATGTTTGAAACATACTTGCGCTTTGAGGACCATCTGTCATTTATCCCCCTATTACTCAAGAGGAAGGGCGTACTTTCAACTCCAAGCATGATGTGTTTTGTCATTTTAATTAGATTAGAATATGCGTTTCTTTATATCAAAGTAGACTAATTAAGCTCTTTGAATTGGTGGAGAAGTGCACAACTTATTGGCAAATTGAAAGTCGAAGGAAAGTTCATGTGGCTGTGTTTGGCAGTAATATCATTCAATTTTGTAATTTGTATAGATATACGTAACTTGCTTAAACGAATTGTTTATGATTCAGGTAAAACCGAGTTCTTACCAGGAGAGGATGCACATGTTGTTGCAGATTGCGTCAAGGTATTTCATTTAATTGTGTTTTCTGCTATCTTTTTCAACGATCAATTTAATCAATATTTTCTTATCTCTTGACTTCCTGGTGCAATGTCCCAGCATGTACTCAGGGAATTACCATCTTCTCCAGTTCCTGCATCCTGCTGTAATGCACTTCTGGAAGCTTTTCGTAAGTCGAGTGCGGCATTTTCATTGTAGCTTCTTTTGCCATGTTGTCTGTCGTTGTAGTATCCATTTCTGAAGCACCTTTTGCATCTAAAAATTTGTAAAACTGATAGATAGTGGATCACTTGGTGTTTTCTTTGAGAGCCCCAGCATCATCTTTCTATACGCCCAGACCTCAATACGCCAGCATGTTTTGGTCTGTTGTGACAAATGGGCTACTTGACAATTTTTTGGTGCTTTGCAGGGTCTGACCGTGGTAACAGGGTCAATGCCATGCGCAGTGCCATACTGGAAGCATTTCCAGAACCAAATCGTCGTTTGTTGCAAAGGTGATCTTGGGACCAGTACTAGCTATTTATTGTCCCCAATGTTTCCCTGTCATTCTTTTCTTATAATCATCTTTGCATTGAATTTTCTGGTCTTAAGTACCGTGGGAGTAATATATGTACAAGTAGTTTACGAGAATGACATTACAGAGCTGTCTCTTAATTTTACTTCAGCATTGTAGACAACCTTGTATGCTAGTATTGCCGGTTTTCTGTAGTTTGAGACGAAAGTTTTTGCTGAGGAAGTGGTCGATGATACCTCGTGTGATTGTGTTGCATTATTTTCTCAAGGTTGCATCATCCAATATTCTGAGCCATATTTGATTGTTTTTTTTCAGGATTCTAAGAATGATGCAGAATGTAGCTTCTCATAAGGCGGATAATAGAATGAGTACTTCAGGTGTCGCAGCTTGCATGGCTCCCTTGCTTCTTCGGCCCCTCCTTGCTGGTGACTGTGAAGTTGAAAACCACCATTTTGATGTGGCTGGTGATGGCTCTTTTCAACTTCTGCAAGCAGCAGCGGCGGCAAACCATGCTCAAGCTATCATTATAACACTGTTGGATGAGTATGAGAATATTTTCCGGGTAAGATTCAGCAGTTGCTTCTCCAAATGATTGCTTCTCCCTTCTCAGGATCGAAGGAACTCCTTTGCCTTTAAACATAGCTTGCTTGCTCTTGTCTGTATCTTTCCCTTTGCATTGGCATGTGAGTGTTTGAAGTGATGGTTGTGCTTATGATTGGAAAACTTGATGCAGGAGGCGCCACCCCCTGACATGTTCTCAGATTCAGAAGAGAGCGGAAGCGGTACTGAAGCTACTGATGATGATTACTTATATGATGATGATGATAACGAATATGGAACAGAAGACCAGGAAGGTGAAACAGATGATGGCTATGAGCAGTCAGTCAGTGGAACTTGTACTGAGATTGGCGATGATGAAGACAGTGAATCGTATGATGATAAGGCAAGTATCTGATCCGATAACCGTCTGTCTTGTTACTTAATCATCTGCTTATACTGCCTTTATGCCTCGTTGATCATGGAATAAAACTCGCATACTGTATGATACTGCTTGCAAACTTTTGGAATTTAGCAGACCATCATATCTCAGCGCACAATTCATCTCTTAGTCTCAAGTATCCCTTTGCTGTCTCATTTGGTTCATATTGATTGTACTTTTCAAATGATGGATACCTTCTATTACATCAACGCAGCAAAGTGAAAGGTCTAGCATAGTTTCTAAGTCCCCCGTAGGAGATGATCAGCATGGATCTGCCCGATCCTCCCCTTCATCCAGGAGTTCAACTCCTCGCCATAAATGCAGGCTAGCTGGTAGCAGAGCAGTTACACCAGGTGATTGCAGTCCAGTTGCTGAAGTTGAGGCGTCTCTCGAGGCAACGGGAGATATTCAAGAGGAACTGAGTATGTTAGATGAGTCAGGTGCCCGTGGTCCAAAAATTTGTAAAAAATCTGCAAGTTCATTCTACGGATCTGCCGAAGGAAAGAGACGCCCCAGGTGGGGGCGCACCCCTGTGAGTAGAACTTTGCTGTATCAGTTGCCGTTTTTATTTAATTGTTGTCTACTAGTGCATATATCTAATACATTTTCTCGTTTCTAGTGATTTCATTAATTTTATGAGCATAATTGGCCATGTTTCAGCCACGGTGACCAGGTTTTTTTCTTTCTTATTTGATTTTGTGAGCGCAGGGACAAAAGAACCTCTCCGTGGAATCGATTGATCTTTCACTGGATGACGAGTAAGTATTCCTTCACTCATCATGATAGTTAAAATAAAAAATGTTGAGCTCAAGATCTTTTGTGAAGCCTTGAGTGTCGCATTTGGATCACATACCCACTCATATTGACCCTTCTTCTCTCTGCATGTAGTTGAATGCTGTGAACTCTTGGAGTAAACTAAGGAGTTCAACTTATTTTGTTTTCTTGTCCAGGGAGGAAATATTAAGGCTGGAGGCCGCCAAGAATGAATTACAAAACCAAATAGCAGAAGTGGTGGAACTCATTAGCATAGCTATCAGTAATTTTTTATTTTTTTTATTTTTTCTATAATTTTCTCTTTATTGTCAGCTTCTTTTCTCATTACAGGCCAAGGGAAATGCGCTTTTGCAAGCTAATATGGAGAAGCGAAAAAAGGCCTTGCTTGAACGCCGCCTAGCTCTTGAGAAAGATGTAAGCAATTTTCCAGGAAAGCATTCTTTTTCCTTCAGAATATCATATGGATCAAGAAAGCTCTTGATTTTACCCCCCAACATCCCCCGTTCTGACTTTGTCCCGTTCAAGTAGCCTCTGTCCCTTTGTATATCATTTTTCTTTCGATTTTATTTTTATTAAAGTGACTACTGGAATTTTGGTTTTCATCAAGATGACCTCGATCATGAAAGATACTCATGTCGAGACTCGAGAAGTGTATTTGTTGCTGGTTCGAGTCTCGACAGAAATTGTGCCTGGTTTCGGGATAAGGCACCATCTGATTTTTCCATTTGGAAGTTCGATAGACAATTTCGGAGATGATGAATACAACAAATTGACCTCTTTCATTTTTTTGGAACCAGTCCTTTTATTGTCAACTTGATCTTCTGCAGAATGTTTGTAGTTTACATGCCTTATGTCTAAGCCACATTTGCGCACAGGTTGCGAGACTAGAGGAACAGTTGCAGAAAGAGAAGAACCTAAGAGCAGCTCTAGAAGCCGCACTCAGCTTAGGTCACCGACCTGTCTCCGCGAGTATTGATGAAAAGGTGGTTGTGACTGGTAGTGCAAACCCATCAATGGCGCAAAATGTAGACAGTCGGGTTGCCTATTTATTTCGTTGTTTTGTTTACTCGGTTTGCTGTTCTGTTCCAGACAAAGGCTGAGCTGCAGGAAATCGCTGCGGCAGAAGAAGGTGTACATAGCTTGAAGCAGAGGTTCGATGATCTGGGAAGGCAGTTCAATCAACTTTATGAACATAACTACTCTCATCAGCGTGATAAGCATATTCAGTTGCAGGAAGTTTCAAGTAAAGAAACGATACAGTGAGCACACTTTGTCTGGTGTCCTTACCTTTGCGCGAGTTCCATTTTTTATTTTTATTTTTGCTTCATTGAGAATCTAGGCATTTTACAGTGAAACTATAGAAACCACCTCTTTGACTTGTAGGTTGAGGTTCATTCTACAACGGTGCAAAAAATGACATTTTGTTCAATAGGAACACTTCTCTCATTTGTTGTGCAGTAACTGCTGTTGTTTGTTCTGTCTACAGAACAAACAAACAAAGGGAGCATGAAAGCTCTAAGACAAACAAGCAAAAGGACAGTGAATCATCCATGATCAACAAACAGAAGGACAACGACACGAAAGTTACTGCTACCCTTTATGGTGAAAGGTCAATCAAGAGCAAGGTATTTTGTTTTAATCACGATCATTGCCTCATTTTGCTGCAGACCGGTTGTTTTAGCCTTTCTGAAGAATTACATAGCTGCCATTGCGGTCCTTGGGATGAATTTTTCCAGTTAGGCAGCAACCTTTTTATAGCTCTAGGCTCATGCATATACTCTGTGCACATTTTGTTGTGTTGAATCATAATTTAGGGAATTTTGAGGATGAGCAGTAGTTACCAGAAATGCAATGCTGTCCACTAAACAATGTTTCCTCTCATGCACTTGCCCTTGTAAGATCAAAATATGAGTTCTCCTCCATGGGTAAGTTTTCGCAGGATGATGCTTTGGTTATTACATACGCTTATTGGACAGTGCAATTTTCAGGAACAACCTAGTCACAAAGCTGATGGAGGTGATGTTGACAACGAGAGGAGATATGACATATCATCTTTGCCAAGCAAAAACCAAAGCCACCCAAGTGACGCTGCAATCGGCGGCAGCTCCAGACCTGGAGCAGTGCCAGTCAACTTACCTGCTGTGGATGCTCCAGCACCAAAGCCTTCCTCATCATCTAATTCTAGGAAGAATTCAAAGGGCGAGGTACATTCTTGTATCTTTCTGCCTTTTGCTTCTATCAATTGTCGAGTGGCTTTCGCTTGAATTCTTAATAGGTAAATTGCATCAATTGACATGTTTGCAAAATCAGGGAAACAACTCTACAACTTCGGCTCTGTCCAAATTGACAACACGACTCAACTTCCTGAAGGAGCGTCGGAACCAAATTGCAAGTGAGCTCCAAAATTTGGAGAAAAACAGAGAACCAGTTCCATCTCCTAAAAACACCGAGAAGGCCAGAGGTTCTGATAGTCATCAACCAGTCCAAAGCGCAGACAGGAACCAAGGATCCGAGACTCAGAATACAAGCGGAAGCCAACTACTACAGGACAAGACCCTTGCCACAGAACACAGCGGTTCACAATCTTATCAGGATAGCAGCAGCAGCAGCAAGAAAGGGTCATCTCCAAAGTCTCATAATCTGTTGTCGCATCAAAATTCTGATAGAGGGAGGAAGCCTGAATGCCAACAAACTCAACACTTTGATGGATTGAAGTCCGAAGGCCAGTCGTCTAAGAATGCTGACAAAGGTCGACGATCAGAAGCTCAAATTTCGTACCCAGAAAGCCAATCGTCAAAGAATGCTGATAAGGGTCGACGTCCAGAAGGACAGTGTTCAACTTCAGAAAGTAATCCGTCAAAGAAAGAAAGAAGATAAAGGATGACGATAATGTTGCAATCATCGTGATTCCTCGAGCATAGTCGAAGATGTAGATAGGAACAGTTAAGTTCTCTTTGATGTTACAGTCTACCACGACATGTCATTGTGATGAACTATATCTTTTGGAGGTGATCTTAGAGACCAATGCTTCTGAATTGGAGCTGTTGGTGCCTCTATAGAAATTCATCCACCCCCGTGTATAGAACACCATTCTAGAATATTATTCTTTGTAAGCCGAAATTCGGCGATTTTGATGATTTCAGACACAAAAAATCTCGACGCCTGAGAGATTCGGACTCTCGCGGGGAAACCCCATGTACTTAGCAGGCACTCGGCCAAAGCGTCCTTGTTAATAGAATGATGGCAGTCTAACTTTACAATGCGTTAGGATGAGAGAGCTGGATTTTGTGGTCTATTGATTCGAACTATTGTCACAAAATTCACAATTTCTGGTCCTTGCATTAGGTGTTCGCAAAGCTCTAGCTCTTACATCAAATGTAACTATTGTTATAATTTGACATCAAAAATATTTTTACGCCCAAAAAGTTCCATTTTTATTAAATTTTCGCTCGATTTCATATTTTTTTTATTATTAATCTAACACAATTTAGATATCGATGTTATTTTTTATGAACTTCTCATCAATATTGCAACACATCGTAAATTTTTCAAAATTATGACCAACTATTTTCTCACCCAATTTTTTATCTTTACATTCAACTAATTTTCTCTACTACATCTTTGTGTATTTTTTCATTTATTAAGTAATTATATAACCCTTAAAAATTTTTGAAGATGAGAAAATTTTAAAAATAGATATTATTGATAATGTGACAAGGATAACTACATTTATATTTGATTTCGAATATAAAATCTGTTCTAACTCAATTCCATTTTAACATCAATTTTATCTCATGATTGAAATCCTATTTTTATAATATGATTCCAAATTATAGATATAATATCGTATATAACTCATGTTTGGATTTATTCTAACAAAAACCTGGAGCAGTTTTATGTTCACATTCTTGAACCGCAGCTGTCCGCAGCTGTTAAACCGACAGCTCTGGTCAATGACATTAAGAGAGTGATGAGGCTCTTAGTCGGCAAGAACGAAGATGAATGATCGAATACTATCCTTGGGTCTATGATCACAAACTCTGGTAATGTTAAGCCGGTTTTCGATGATGCCTTCGACAATAGGTGTGGCAGGATCATAATCCTCCGTGCTGGAAAAAAACCATTTTTTCCCCTTTAGTAACGTGGATACTGTGAGACGAATGAGCTCAAGCATGAATGCATCGATACATTTAGAAGCATACAAAGTACCTCCTCTTCGAGCAACCGAATCGATATAATTCTTTCAAAGCAAAGATAGATAACAGCTCGAATGTATGGTTTACATTATCGAAAGGAACATCAAATATAGTTCTTTCATTGAAGTAAGTTTAAAACATATACGATACATTGACAGTGTGATTCTGCAAAACAGATATTTAACAAACTGTACGTTCATATTATGTATGCTGCACACTATCTCACAACAATTTACAACAATGCAAACCAAGGCGAAGATACAGGAGTCTGAGCCACTGCACTACTCAATAACTACAACCACAAAAGCGCTCGACTCAGAGACTTCACATTATGCACATATAACAACAGCAGAAACCAAGCTTGTGTAGTTAAAGAAAGCAGCATTACTCCCTTGCAAAGATGAAAAGAAATGTTGAAAGCAACAGAAAGAAGATCGGCAACAAAGCTGGTGAAGCTGCAGTTATCATTCTGCAGTATCAGCTGTAGATGTTGTAAATACATTATTAGATGAAAAACGTTATGATGTAAAAGAAAGATCAATGCTGCGAGGATCATGAATTTAGAAAGTTCCAGATATACTGAACTCAAAAACAATTGAAGATATTATTGCAGATCCTAGAAGGGAGTGTACGCACAATGAGCAGCTTGCCCAGCTTCACCCTTCACTATGACAACAGGACAAGCAGCGTGATTGCTGCAATACTTGCTTACGCTTCCGAGAAACAACCTGTTGATACATATATTTAGTAGTTTAGTGTTGTAAATAGCAGGAATGCGCGTATCAAGCACGCGGTTTTGCTCACTGCACAAGATCGTAAGCCATTAGTTCCCACGTAATGTGGGGTCCCGTGAGGGATTGTATGCACAAACTTGCCACAAAAGTGAGAACTTATTTCAACAAGTCTCGAACAAGTGACAAATCGCTCTAGACATGAGCACAAAAGAATATCGAGATACAGCTTCCTTTAGCATGTTCAGGGGCATTCAAACCGAACGGCCTCATAAAGGAGGCATCGGACAATTAGAACTACTGTTTATTCCACTACTAGAAGCAAACACCGACTCCACTTCAGTACCTTTTGATCGGTCCAAAAGCACGATTCCCCATGATGAGCAAATCAGCATGCAAGCTATCAACAACTTCACAAATCTTTTCCTTCGGATCTCCGATGACTACATGGGTCTTTGCAGTTACCTGTAAGGGACATTTCCAATCAAGGATATCACTATATCAAGGCTATTGAAACTGATATATTTCTAATGTGCTTCTTGTCAGTTATGTGACACGAGAGGAATTGAAATTCATATCCTAATTTACACATAGCATAATGCAAATCAGTAGAGCTCAAATCATATTCTAGAAGATATTTCACTCATACTGCTCAAGAACACAAATCATGGCATTGAGGTGTTCCACACTAACACTACATTTAACTCCCAATAAGGTGTCTCGTGAGACAGTCAAAGCCATGAATTTAAGCTCAAATGAAACAAGTTGCTAGATGAAACTCTACTTTGCAAATCAGATTGACTCCATTGAGTAGGGAAGAGCAGTTTCCTGATAATCTACCTATCTGATTCAAAACTTCCAAAAAAAAAAAAAAATCTGAAAATCAAACTGAGCTCAATAGAGAAGAACATCTAAAACCCTATCCTGCGACAGAATACTACGTGTAATCTCTTGCACAAGACGAGGATCTGCTAACCATTTAAAGTTCAGAACCAGAAAACTAGACAGTGTGCTAAAAACGTCCTGAAACGGCCATACATCAAACGAAAACATTGGAAATAAAACTAAAAAACTTAAAGTTAAAACAAACAATAACAAACATCACTTGGGGAACAATGCTATCTCGGAGTCTCATACCAGTGAAAAATGAGTAATTGGCCACAGACCAAAACCAATCTTCCTGGATTCATACTTCCACGACAATTTCCTCGAATAGAAAAATCGTGAACATCGCTTTTTACGTCCACTTTCATCATATTTCCAAACTAAACTAAGTTCCAAACATGAACTCCACACAACCAAATCCAACAAATCACTTAATCAAATCACAAACCATAACACCATAAAACACACATCACCAATCAATCAACAAAACAAGTTCTCACATTCTTCTCAGCACGAATCTCCAACGCGCGATTCAACACCGCCTCCGTGATCCGTCGCTGATGCGCCTCGATCGCCGCCGTAAACGCCGGCACCTCCACACCTAACCACAAACCAGTCAATCACATCAAAACTCAATCAATTACACAGATTCAATCATCAAACACATCACGCAATCCCTAATCGAACTCAACTGGGCCCGCCGAATGGAATCGACCCCGGATTGATCCCGACGGCGATGGACGGCGGCGATTGAACGTGGAGAATGATCAAAGATCCCTCCGGCGGCGATCGGAGCCTGAGGTTGTCGATCGCCCATCGGAGAGCGTTCATGCTCTCGTCGCTCCCGTCCACGGCGACGACGACGCAGCCTAGGGTTCCGGCCATGATGACGTCAGTGATGACGAAAGGGAGAGATTTTTGTTTTTTATGTTTGATTTTTATTTGTGGGATTTTATTATAATTGAAAAGCGAGCGGATTCGACAGGCAGCTAGCTGGATTTGTGGGCGGCGAGTCAGCGGCGCGGCGGCGGTCTGGTTTTGCGGAGAAGAGTGGTCACTTCGGGTACGTTACTATCTGATGAATTGTCACTTCTTGTCTAAACACTGTGATCTCCCCGTATCATAAGAAGGTAACACATGGATTTAGGATTAAATATTTCATCATTTTACGTAAATATAATGTGACACATTTTTTATAATAGGAGTATCAGTTGTCTATTTTTACACAATGTTGATTGGGGGACAATATATTATAGGAGTAGTTACATATAATAAAGAATCTCATCAAAATATATATTAAATAATTATTTTTTTAATATGTTATAATTTTTGTGAGACAATATAAGTTATTATAGTGATAAATTTTATTCTTGTATTTTAACATTATTTCATCGTTCAGCCACTATCGTTGTAAAAAATTAAATAACTTATATTATAATAATGGAAGGAATATGAACATTTCAATTTAATATAATACTGATCCGTACGTTTTACGTGATAAATAAAGATAATATAGACAAATAGATTTAAACTTATTTATATATATTAATGTATATTGAATGTGATAGTTTTTTTATAATTATTATTCTATTATATTAAAAATAATTTCATATATAAAACTGTTTGGATTTTTTGTAATTATTTTGAAAGATTTTATATAAATAATTATTATATATTTTTTATTTGATTCAAATATTTTATGTTAAATTTGAGATATTAATTTTTGATCAAAATTTAATCTCGATCGTTCAATTCATAATCAAAGTCCATAAATTTATTGGATAACATTCTGTTAATTTAAATAAAATAAAATTACTTAAGTATCCATTAAAATTTTTAAATACCTATAATATCATGTCATACCGGTTGTCCGTTGTCCCGGTTTATCGCGTTCAAAAGCGAGTGGGTAATACGATATATATTAGATTAGATAATTATTTCTTTATGAAATATTTTACATATATAATTATTATATATTTTTTATTTGATCCAAATACTTTGAGTAAAATTTAAGATATTAACTTTTGATCAAAATTTAATCTCGATTCTTCAATTTATAATCAAGGGCCATAAATTAACTGGATAATATTTTATTAGTTTAAATCAAGCTTAAAAGCGACTGTGTAGTACAATATATACTAAAATAGTGACCCGTGCACTGCACGATATTTACGAACATAATAAAGTTAAAAATAATGTTTATATCAAAAAACTTACCTATATAGGTATATAGGTTATTGTATATTGAACTTGATTGTTTGCTTGTTAGTTTTTTTTCGATAAATTGATTTAAGTATTGCGATATACATGTGTTGTTTATATTAATCTTCAATCTCGATTATTAGATTGAATTAAAAGATAGTGATAGAAAAATCTAGTGTAAAACTTAACTTATAAAATAAAATAAAAAACCCGTCCGTGTATATTAATATATGAGAGCAAAAAAATAAGATTATTTGTAATTACTTAATGACGATTTCTTACATGAATATAAAGTTTTAAGTATTTTTTATATTTTTTGTGAAATATTTCGTATATATGATTATATTTTTTTTCGTTTGATCCAAATATTTTAGGTTATATCTGATATATTAAAATTTATATTTAATTTGGGTGATGATGGGATTATAGATATGATTGTTCGGATTTTTTTAACTTTTGATCATATAGTTAGACTAAATTTAATATGGTCAAGATTTAATCTTGACCGTTTAATTCATAATCAAAAATTAAAATCCATTGAATAAGATTATGTTAGTTTAAATAAAATGAAATTACTTGATTATCCATTAAAATTTTTAAATGGCAATAATGTCTCGTCATATCGTTTGTTATGCAAATGGTTTGATGCGGTTTACCGCGTTTAAAAACGGTTAGGTAATATGATATATATTATATTAGAATAGATTGTAAGATAAACGATTAAATATTTATGTCGTAATACATCTGTAAACAAATCCAACGAGTATACGTTATCTATTATCTATTATATATATAAAGTTACATTTGAGTTTCTTGAAATCAAAGTTTGGTATCAAGTTTAGTTGATTCTATATTAATGACATAATATTTATGATTTGGATTTAATGTGTTTAATTTATAATATATTTTCATTATCTCATAAATGTTATTTCAATATTATTACATATTTGTTTCATTATTATTACAGCATTATAAGAAAACAAATATTTAAATGGTTTAACATGATCACGACATATAACTCTCAAATATTCTGAATTTTCTATGTGATTTAAAATAAACATATATAATTATCAATTTTATTTTTTTATATGCATAATATGAATTATATAATTAATATTATTATAAACTAGGTTAACAACTTGTGTATTCTAAAGATAGAGTACTCTGTATATCACTTTTTGAAGCCAGCTTAGCTGGACCGTACCTTACGAGATATTTCTTCAGCCTAAAAAACAATTACTCCTATCCAACTAGAAAAATTTCTAATGATATAAGATAATGCTTCACTACTTCTGGTTTCAGTTTTTCATTCAAGGATTTGCTCATAAAACAATCAATAAATTATTCCACATGTTTCATATATTTTATAATATTTATTTTTTATATATAAATTTAGAATTAATTTTTTTTCAACTTTAATTATTAATCACATATTCATTCCTCTCTTTTTTTTAAATTCCTAAACACACATTACATATCAAAAATAAAAATATTATAAAAAATTTAAGATTTTCATAAATGATAAAACGATACAAGTTGTGTGAAACAGAGAAAATATCAAATAAGTCTCCGATATGTATTAATTGCTGTAGTACTCGTATTAATTATCATAGCTAATGAAATTGTCATTATCCCAAAATAGACAAATACATGTGACATTTTGGGCTATTCAATTATTTTAGCATAAAACATTGCATAAATGGCCATCAATTATGTTGTGCATAAATGTTTACAGAATCTGGCAAGATTTCCTAGGATTTTTCTTGGCATGTGAACCTATATAGAGTATGGACCAAGGGTTGTCTATATACTTGGAACCGTAGCCAATAAATTACATACTCTCTCCGTATTTTTTAAATTATAATTTTTTAATATATCATTATAATTTATATATGTATTTAATTAATAAAAAATGATAATTTTATCTTTATGAGTGTGTGAGACAAAAAAGTGACGAAAAAAAAGAAAGAAAGGAAAGTGGGTGAATTAATATGATATAAAATAAAGATATTTTAATATTTTTGTATGAAAAAATTTTTAAATATAAAAATATTTTAATTTCAATGGAACATCCCCAAAAGAAAAATATTGCAATTTGAATGAGACGAATGAAGTATATAATTACATAAAACATCCAAACGACAAACGGTCTCTTAAACGACATGACATGACAAGATATTTACGTCGTTTTAAAATCTTTAAACGACAATTGTATAATTCTATATAATTTAAATTAAAAGAATATTTATCTAACTAATTCTCGATCTTTGATTAAAGATAAACGGTTGATATTAAATGTTAAAATTTTACAAAGATCCTCTATAAAAAAGGGTTAAAAAAGATAGGTTCAATTATTTTTGACATGAAAATAATCAACCGTTATCATAAAACTAAAAGATGTTTTTATATAAGTATTAAACAAAAACTTAACATTTATAACTTATATTGATTATTTTCAACGCAAATTATATTTGATTTGAATCTATGAGTTGATATTTATAATCTAATCTAATATAGATAATATTACCCAAAGTTTTCTGATGGTATCTTGACGTCATCAATTTTAAGTTAAATAGGTATTTATAAAGGAATCAAAAATTGAAAAAATCTTTTACAAAATAATGTTTCGATACTTAATGTTAAATAAATATTTATAAAAAGTAAAAAACTAAATAAATTTTTTTTGAAAATTAATTTTTTAATAGTTTAATGTGAAATAAATATTTACAGAATCTAATTGAATCTAATATAATCTAAGATATGTCGTATTACCGATTAGTTTTTAGGGCAGCAAACTACGACAAAGCATATCGATGACAAACGATATAACACGACATTAGTGTCATTTAAAATTTTTAATAAATAATCAAGTAATTTTATTTTATTTAAACTAACATAATCATATACAATGAATTTATGATATTTAATTACGAATTGAATGATCGAGATTAAATATTGACGATATTAAATTTCACTGAATTATTTAATCTAATCAATATATATCGTATTACCCATTCCTTTTTATGCGACAAACGACAAACGATATAACATGATATTATTATCATTTAAAATTTTTAATGGATAATCAAGTAATTTGATTTTATTTGAATTGATAAAATGTTATCCAATTAATTTATGACCTTTGATTATGAATTGAACGATCGAGATAAAATTTTTACGATATTAATTTAACCTAACTATTTGATTAAAAGTTAAAAACATCTGAACAATCATATCTATAATTATTATAAAAAATTAGTATCTCAAATTTAACATAAAATATTTGGATCAAATAAAAATAATAATAATTATGTATGCAAAATCTTTTACAAAGATATAATTATAAGAAATCCTAATAGGTTTATATATGAAATCGTCTTTTAATATAATAAAACAATAACTTTTGATAGATTTTAGCAAAAAAAAAAAAAAAAAAAATCACGTTCCATATACATTAATCAATATAGGTAAGTTTAACATTATTTACTTATATTATCTTCAGCAATACCGTGCAGCGTACGAGTTAGTATTTTATTTTATCTTTAATTTTTTGAATTACATTATATTATGTAGCGCACGAGTTAGTAATGTAGTAGTGAAAAGTTTATAAAAACTCTTTCTGAATTACTCACTCTTTTCATGAAAACTACAACGAATCGACTATTTATATACATCGAGATGAACTTTGACCCGACTCGCGTGACTATCAAATGAAGTTTTTATAAAATTTTCGTGAAATATTAATGATAATATTTGTTTTGTACTATAGCTTAGGCTAAAAAAAAATTACATTTTTATGTCATCTAATGATAAAATGGAATTGATCAAAATGAGTATGAAATAATATCAAAACTCAAACTGTAATAATTTTCATGTAACGAAGGGAGTATTGCATGGTGACGGATTGTAATACCCCGAAATTTTGATATTAAATATATTTCAAATATTAAATAAATATAAAGTTATTTAAACGTACGAATAAAAATGACAAACACGTAACAAATACGTGACGTTAAACATAACGTTATAATGATGTATCGTATGTGTTTAAATAGATGTACGTATTAAATATAACGTAACGTTGTAACGTTATAATAAACTTGTTTGGGCTAATAAAATACGGTTCCAAAAATATTCGAAATTTACAACGAATCAAATATCATTAAGTCAGAAATAATTTTGCCTATTTACGCACATATTTTTCGATAAAATAATAGAACGAAATATGAATAAAAATAGATTGACAAAAATTAAACAAGGAAGCGAATTTGAATCATTCCACCACATTTCTCTTCCTTGTTTACAAGCTATGCCTGCCGAAAATCTCTCGGACATGCTCGCCGCCTCGCTCGCAAATCCTGCAATCATCACCTCATCAAATCTCCTTCGCTTCATCATCCCTTATCAAATCATCCTCCTCCTCACTTTCTCTTCATCTCCCTCCTTTCCATTTCCTTCTCCCCGTACAACTCCACAAACCAAACCCACAACCACAGCCGCGCCAAACACCCCTACCACTCACCACCAGATCCATTACCACCAACAACTCACAACGAATCAAGAAGTTGGAGGCAACAAACTGCAAGGCCAAAAGGACGACGAGGTGAGGAGCTCGATAGTCGCGGGGGAAAACAGGAGGCCGCAGGCTGAATCACGAGAGCATGTCGACAAAACAAACTAAGGTAACCAAACCTGAACCGATACGTTATGCTCGCTATGATCTCGTTTTGTGTATATGTGTTTTCGAATCATGTGTTGTTATAAAACGTGCACGAATGAACCGTTTATATTTGCTATTGATGAGAATGAAGGGAATCGTGCGCGTTTCACGATGACTTGCAGCTATTCTTGACAAATAATCCAGTTGCGGTCCCGACTGGCCATGTCGCGTACAATATAGCCGTCACGCCCACGACGGGGCTCTGTACTGAAAACAGAACGTCTTGTCTCGTCAAATATCATATTTGGTTTTTTTTATTTCCTTATTTTTTTTATTTTTTTTCAAATATCAAAGCGGGATCCCGTGCTTGGTGAGCGTAGCGCACATTCGTCGTGAATGATTAACCTAAACGCGTATATGTGATATATAATCTTCACGTATAGAAGTAGGATATTAAATATGCGTATACGATCATGCGACGATGTAATCGAGGCCAGGAATTTCCGTGGCTCATTATTCCGACTGTGAGAAATTACTGAAATTATAATAAATCAAATCATACGCACAATGTTGCAGGTAAATAGAATGTCCACACACATATATTCTCAAGGTAATTACATAATGTATGGATAAAATTAAATCAATTCATCATAACATATGCTAAAGGGAGAACTGGAACGGATTGAAATATTATTGCCAAGTGATACGAACAAACGAAATACGAATCGACAAAGAATGCATATTCAAACATAAAGGCTGAACATGATACAAAATGTCATAGTCTGTCAAGTTTTCTATCATACTCTCTTAAATGGGGTCTGGGAATGAACTCGGCAATATCATCATCTCCCTTCGCTGAAACCGTGAGGAAGAAGGACGTACTTGGCGTCCCTTGTTGGATCTGTTCAAATGTCAAATGCAAGTTATTGAGACTGAACTCTAGCCATTTTCTTGAGTTAGCGTCACGGGCGAACTTAATTAGTTAGGGAGCGTTGGATATCCCCCATCCTCTTAACATGTATGCAGCGGTTTCGACGTCGGACGTGAGGGGGCCATTGGTACTCTCTACAGGAAGGCCTAAATCTATCCCAATGTGAGGCGACGAGCCCATTGAAAGTGCACTTTATCCACTAAAGTGTAAGGCGGTATACAATCTATGCAAATACGTATCGAAACGACGGATTCTTTTAGCTCGACTGACGACTGACGTGTCTTGTACTCAGAGTCTGTCTGTTGAAAACTCTCGAATCATGGGCCCATAATGACAATAATGAATATAAGAGACATAAAAACATGCAAATACATACATATAATATGACATATCTATTTTCTATAAAAGTATAAATGTTTTAGTAGTACTTATCGATTCGTCATAGTCGGGGGATGACCCTCCAAATGTGAGGCATGTATTTCAGGTTACTGAGTTTCATACTCACGGTTATGTATTCCGTTTGCAGATGAGCAACCAGACGATCAGTAAGGACGTTAGTTGCCTTATGTATTTTGGGAGATATTGTGATGAAACCTGTAGTTATTATGGATATATAATAAATACATTGTACTAGTCATGTCGTCAAACTATATAATTAAATAGCTTTCGTACTGTTGAGGTAAAATAATTTGTAACAGCTAAACAGGTTGTATTAAAGCATCACAGGTATTTTCTTGACTCTTGATATCTATAGACCCATTTGGTTTCATTAGCTTTGTCATGAATCGCATTCGTGACGACATAACACCACGTGTCCTGTGACGCGAAGCTCGAGACGTTACACGAATTATCCCTCTTAATTTTAAAAATATGTAGATGATTTCGTTTCCATATCAACTTATTTAAATGTCGTTTCATACCTGTAACGTCCCGATTTTCATACCCTTTGCTGAAAACCCACGTGGCATTACCGTCGCTAGGGTCCCAGAAACCTTAACCAGGCCATCTAGCTTAACTCGGTTTAGAATAAATCCAAATGAAAATATACTTAAAGTATTATCAAATTAGATCCACACGTTTACTTATTTATTACATATTAAAGCAGCAGAAACTTAGAAATGTTGTTCCAAGCATTAATATTACAAACATGATAATAACTTAATCAAAATCCTTCCTCGAGTCTTACACCTGAAAAGATGGAAATCAAGAAATAGAAGAAAAGCAACGCCGTGAGCTATACGAGCTCAGTAACGTGCCGGCCCCCTTTTCAGGGAAAGCACAAAAAGGAAAGAAAGAGAGAACAATCTGTCCTGAAACCATAACAAAATCTGTCATACAATTAACATACATGACAGACCACAGATACCCTCTTGTTAACACTGTGACCTTGGCTAAACATGTAAATCCATAGCTTCTTCTAGAAGCTTAAAGTCCGGGGTCACTCGAAATAGTGGTTCAACCTGTAATGACGCCTAAGGGTCTCCTGCAGCGAGATATCCCACAACCTGACAACCTCACAGGATTGTCTACGCGTATAAGATGATTAATCACAACTACTCATCCCTGTACAGTTTCACATGACATCTTCACCAAGCCACAGTGTAACAACTCAATAGTATTAACAAACTCGGAAGTTAATCTCACCACTCATGAATTCCTTCCTATTTTGCATGTTCATTTTTAACATGACATCATTTATAGGATTAATCTGTATTAGCCCTAATCTTTATCCATTATCTTATGCCAAACCTTGTAAACCTAACACTTGTCTTTATCACAATCATATAACGTACGGGGTTAAAGGAAAAAAACATACCCAAACCCTAACATTAGGGCTATCAGGGTTAGATTACCTGAACTGCGATAAGTTACAAGTGCTACCAAACAACCATACAATAACACAGAAATGCAAACATTACACAACACAACATAACACAGCGCACAGGGCAAAACTACCCATCACCCGTTAATATACAACTAATATATTAACATGTATCGCCACCCAAACCAGGAATCTAAATGTTACCTTGTTGACAGGTTCTTATTTTGTTTACTTTAACTCGTGAAATCAAATCATCTTTCCTATTCCTGCATTAGTACAAATACGATTTATACGTTATTACGTATTCTTTACATATATTTCGTTATTTTCACGTTTTTATGTACTTTGTACGAATACGTAAGTTATTACGTATTTTTATTCAAACTTAATATTTTATTATTATTTTATTATTATTATTATTATTATTATTATTATTATTATTATTATTATTATTATTATTATTATTATTATTATTATT
>JAOVYX010018629.1:0-19825 GCA_035668315.1 Drosera spatulata
AACTTTGGGGTGATTGATTGCACCATGTTCAGCAACATAGACCTGGGTAAAGAGTAACATGTCCTTCATGTGCTGCTCGAGAAGTGGGGTTCACATTTCAGTTTTTTAAGCGAGGACAGAGCCTCTGTTGATTTGTATTTTGTGGGTGCCCACTGCATTTGTTCTCTGTTATTAGGTCCCTGCCATTTTTCTCTGTTTTTTGCACCATTGATCCTGTCCACCGAACATCGGGGGAGCTTTGCGGGTAGATTCCGCTATTATTCGCCGCTATGGGGAAGAGTTAGGTGAAGCTAGGCACAAAGAGGTTCCGGTCCTAAGCACGAGGCGCACGACATTATTTAAGTTAGAAGCCCTGATAACAGTTTGGATGATCTCGGACTACGTACTGCTGTATGTATATAGGTAGCATCATATGTATATAGGATTGAACAAAATTGCTACTATCAAAATGTGAAACTGCTGCGCAAAAACTTTGAATAAATTGAAGGAAAGCCAAATCTCAAAGGAAAAGGAGAAAAATCCACCAAAGGAAGAAACGGGACGTAAAAAGCTGGCACAGGGGACGGACACGGAGGATACGGGAAAGGGGGAAAGGGAATGGGAAAAGAAAAGAGAGATGAGAAAACATGTGCAAGTGCTTATACTATTTTCGTCTAGCCAAGCTTTTTACTATTACTGTCCTCAAACGGAGGTGCTTAGATTTATTGAAAACTAGGCTGTGGCTATTTGCTGAATGTTTAGGTTGTGGCTATTTGATATATCAAAGATATATGAAAACAGTCATTAGGCTGCGTAGGAGCGTCCTGGTGGTAAGTCTATGGGTTCTATAAGCACGACATGGTGGATGTCGCGAGAATACAGCAATATTGGAGCACGTGTTAGTCAGTGTCAATTTAGTCGGTGTTTATCTTCAGCTATCTGGTAACGTGGAGGCTAGATGTGCAAAACATATAATGAAAGCCATTATGAAGTTTATATATTGGGGCAAACAAAGCCAAGAAAATGGGTGCTTAAGAGCTAGACAATGATGCGCACATCTGTGAGTTTAGGATCATAGTGCCTTAGGCATGCGTCTCGTAGAGGGTGTCGAGGCACATCATCTATGCTCACACAAGCCTTTCCATCATGTCTGAGTAAATCCTTCTCATTCTTACAACCTCTTGTACTCGCTACATGCAGTCTTCTCCTTTAGATGACTTCTGCTGTTGTTGTGCTTTCCTCCTCTGCTCCAACTCCTGTTTCCTTTTACTCTTAAGTTGGAGATCTCCAAACGGTTATCTCCGTCAACTTTATCATCAGATTCTATGACATGTAGTGTCATAGGGCTATATGAGGATATGTTTTTATAGTATCGTACGCATAACCCCGACTATTCTGAAGATATTGTACGAATTTGTAAGTAACTGGATACGGAGTCAAGTTTGTGTTTACCGGATATAGAGTGGTACTTGCCTCACCCCCAACAATATAACATGCACTATCGTGTAAGCTTTTCTTTCAGTTTTAGGGAAAAGAAAAGTGGGGAAAAAAGCAGGGTGCCATAGATCTTTCCCTGTCTATTGTTCTGCTATAGATATTCGATGATGATGGTTTCCTTCAGAGGACCACAATCTAGTATTAGAACCTAGAACATGACTTGTAATAGAGGAGATGCATGTGTTCGAGCGAGCCAAACCATGCTTTGGCACGAGGACTTGTTTCTCTTTAGCTGAGTTTCAAGTATTGCCATAACATTTGCTTATTCACGGTTATGCATGGGATATATTGTTAGCATTGGAACTTCTCAGTTCAAAGCATCATGTAGCTTTTAGGTTTAGTTGAATCATCTGATGCAAGGTTGAAGTATTGACGGTTGATCGAATGATGTTTTCATGTGGGCTTAAGGGAGCAAACATGGTTAAATTCTCTATGATAGGCCGAGTAGTAGTTGTTAGATTTGGGATTCATATCTTCTTTGATTCCCTTTTCCTGAATATGTAGCCTTGTCATTGCTACTTGAATAGAACTTTTAGGCAGAAAAAATGCTCCTCGACTCGAACTATTGTTTTCGTAAAACGCCCGAGTTGAGTCAGACACACTCATGTCTTTATATTGCTTCTTTGATGATGAGGATTGTGACCTGTTTTTACTTACCCAACCTCGCATCTCTGGTTAGGTTGTTTGTTCTGTCATCTGTGTTTTGCTCTGATCCTCCTCATCACACCAACCATACCTGCTCTTCTTTTCATTACATTCTTTTCTGCTGAAGTGAATACCTTCGAAAGTTTGATGCAACTAAACGCATTTTTGTTCTACGTTTTCGATCTATATTTCCTCGGCTAACTCTGCTCAATTGAATAAATGAAACTTTGATGAATAATTTCTTTATTTTTTATTTGAGTTCTTTTTTTCTTGTCATTGTCCTATTTAAAGATCTTATTGGTGTTTTTCAATATATAAAAGAAAGATTCCAATGGTTTTTGTTACTAGAAACCTTATGTGATCGAACATGGGATTTGGGCAAAAGATCAATGGACCTATACTAAGGCTGCGGTAGAGGTTTTAGATGACTGTCATATCAGATTAATAAGCTCATCAATCTAGTTTAAGTATCCATGATTGTTATTCTGTTCAATGCAGATAAGATCACTCTTATCCTACGTTTATTTGATTCTAAATATTTGATTCTAAATATAAAGATAATGACGAATTCCGCACTAAGACAAATCATGAGAACTCCTTGAACTATCATCCAACAGCAGTACAAGAAGTAGTGCAATTGTACACTAAAGCTAATGGATAGTGACGAAGAGGAATGAGGTCCCACAATGTGACCAATGTTTCATAGAATCCTAAAAAAGAGTTTTGAGCCCCAAATTTCCTGTCTATTTTCCACCCCACATGATGACTCTCCCCACTTTCCCTCCCAAATTTTCTTCATATATACCTCCTTTCCCTTCCTCATCTGTCATCACAAGTTCACTACATCTCTAGCTTTCCTTCTCTTGCCATCGCCCATACTCCCCCTTTTGCTTTTTCTCTCAAGGAAGGTAAAAGAAAAGGAACCAAAAGTCTTGAATTCTTAAGAGTAGGATATAGAAATGGCTATTAGGAAATCAAACAAGCTGCCTCAGACAGCAGTGATCAAGCAAATCCTTAGGAGATGCTCAAGTTTGGGCAAGAGGAATGGGTATGATGTCGAGGAGGATGGTCTCCCACTGGACGTCCCAAAGGGTCATTTCCCGGTTTATGTAGGGGAGAACAGAACGAGATACATAGTCCCTATTTCACTTCTGTCGCACCCCGAGTTCCAGTGCCTCCTTCAACGTGCTGAGGAGGAGTTTGGGTTTGACCATGAGAAGGGTCTTACTATCCCTTGCGAGGAAGTTGTTTTTCGCTCTTTGACTTCCATGGTTAGGTGAATGAGCGAAATGGGTCATTTGATGATGGTGCTGAGGAGGATTGATTTTCAAGATAAGCTAAGAGCTGGCTGGTGTGAATTTGCTATTTGCCTGCTCTGCTTCTCTGGGTGGGAAGGCGATGATGAGTTGTAATCTTTTGTGATTGCCGGTGCATGAACCGGCTCGGACTAGGGATTAGTTTCTGGAATCTGGGTTAGATTTGTATAAACCAAGGATTAGATTTTCGGTTTTCCTCAGAGGTGTATGGAACATCCCCTGTCGAGAGTATTTGTATTGATTCAGAAATGAAATCAATCTGTTCCCTCTACTTCTGTCTTAAATTCTTCTGGTTTGAACTTTGATGAGTGCTACTGTGCTAGCGATAGTCACTTCTATGGTTTGCTTACTTCAGTGCTCGTATTCTTTGTTTGGTCTACTTGCTTCCACTTGAGGAATTCCAAAACTTTAGTTCCAAAAGGTTCTATAATGTTTGATTCTAAATTTTTTGGCATAGATTAATAGCAGAGTTAGCATTTCTCTTGAATTTTTCATGATAGACCCGAGGTTTGCTGTGTGGATCATCTACTTCTGATCACCTTTGCCGCAAGCTATAGTTCGTAATGTTAATGGTTTCCTATCAACATGTCAATGCAGCAGACCCTTCCGAATTCATAGCGTGCATGTCCAAAGTGAAATAGAGTACCAGACTACCAGTAACCTATATGGGTGCGGGTGCCTGTGAACTTCTCTTTTTTCCATGGATGCTTTTCTTCTGGCATGGATGATTCTCTGCATATGATGAAGATCAACTTGACCATTTTTACCGCTTCGGTACTGGTTCTTACTATACTGCTGAATCTTATCATTCTTTCATCCTCCTTTTTATGTAGTTATGATGTTGCACAACAGTGATTTTTGCGTTCGTTCTCTTGCACATATACGGCCGTGACGCAGTCTAGTAACACTCTGGATTCAAAGTAAAACACCTTAGATTGGGCTCATTTGCCTGAAAGCAGTATCTTTACTACTTTGGTGGTACCACCACATGGTACGATGTGTTGGTTCTCATATTTAGATCTCTAGATTCTTTGTGATAACCACTTAAAAGGCTTGGCCAGCAGCAGCACGGGCTGTTGAATTCATCTCGCGGATGAAAATTGTGAAAGGTTTCTTGTACTAGTGGTGAATGTAGAGTTATTAGGGTTGAATTTGTTAAATGTTTTTTCCTCGTGTTTTTTTTTTTTCTAATTGTATCATTACATAACATGAACGTCCTGTATTGAAGCCGTGATAAGGCTTTAGCCTTCTGTGACGTATATTCAGGGTGAGCTTAATTAGTTGGATCACAAGCTTTCACTTGCCGCACTGAAGTAAAAGGCCAAAGTACGATACATGGTGTTCTACTTTCGTATCATTGGCTCTTTGATCATCGTGCTTAGTGATTTATGTGCTTTTCTTATGCACTGGCAGATAGACATGGAATGCTCATGGTGTCTTTTGAAATAATCTTGGTTTCTCTTGCCTAACATGTATAAAAGTGAAATCTTTCTGGTTGAAGCGAGATACAAAGGTAACAATGTCTACCCTGTGTCTGTGATGCTCTTCGGCTATCTAGAGACCTTATTGTCCAAACTTGGTAGTCC
The DNA here is from genome assembly GCA_035668315.1 of Drosera spatulata. Taxonomy (NCBI): domain Eukaryota; kingdom Viridiplantae; phylum Streptophyta; class Magnoliopsida; order Caryophyllales; family Droseraceae; genus Drosera; species Drosera spatulata. The sequence continues at coordinate 5,024 of JAOVYX010018629.1, forward strand.
AAAAATGTTCTCAAAAATACCAAGTACATTTAGGCTATCATGGTACAACCGTACAAGTGGAAAGCTTGGTGTTGAATTCCTCCATTGGGGTAGAACCCCGCAATCATCTCTGATGAACAAAGTCTCCTAGGGTCCCTCAGGTTAATATGAGTGGGGAATATTCGATGACATATGGAGGTTAATTATAGATGTATTTTATCTTAAATAAAAAAGATGAAAAAAACAAAATGTAATCTCATAAGGATAAAATGATGAAACTTATGAGCAGAAGTTTTTCAAAAAGGTTGTTGAGAAAAGGTCCATGGACATTTGACAGGAGTGCATGTGAGATATGGGATGCGATGGTTGATTGTATCCGACGTGTAGCGAAGGAGACATTAGGACAATATAAGAGCCAATCATCGTGGATAAAGAGGGGTGGTGGTAGAGTAAAGAGATTCAAGATAAGATAAAGTATGAGAAAAAATGTTACAAGACTCTGTTTAAATGTCATAGTGATGAAAATTTGGAGAAGTATAGGCGTGCCAAAACATAAGTTAAATATGCTGTAAGCGATGCGAAAAATATATCGTATGAGAAATTGTATGAAAAACTGAACACAAAAGAGGGGGAAAAAAAAGTCTTTAAGTTAGTTAGATCAAGAGATAGAAGAACTAAGGATTTAGGTTATGTAAAGTGTGGTAAGGACGATGCCGAGCATATTCTTACGGCTGATGAGGTCATTGAGGAAAGATATAGAGAGTATTTTGACAAACTCTTTAATTGCACAAGGGAAGTGTCCCTGAATGAAACAAATGGGAATGTGATGTGATGATGAATCGATGTTACTTTCGTCGCATTAGGACAGAGAAAGTTAATGAGGTTTATGGGTCCAGATGAAATCCCGATCGAAGCTTGGAAATGCCTTGGGATAGAAGGAGTTAATTGGTTGACAAAATTCTTTAATAGAATTTTGATAGATAACAAGATGCCTGATGAGTGGAGAAGGAGTACTTTGATTCCCATATATAAAAACAAAGAAGATGTTCAAAACTGTTCCAATTACAAAGGAATCAAACTTATGAGTCACAGTATGAAGTTATGGGAAAAAGTGAGAGAAAAAAGTAAGAAAAACTACAGAGATGACTGAGAATCAGTTTGGTTTCATGCCTGGTAGGTCAACCATGGAAGCTATTTATCTTTTACGATGTGTAATGGAACGTTTTAGGATAGAGAAGAACAATTTATGTATGGATTTTGTCGACCTGAAAAAGGCTTATCTTTTACGATGTGTAATGGAACGTTTTAGGATAGAGAAGAAGAATTTATGTATGGATTTTGTCGACCTGAAAAAGGCGTATGATTCTTTTCCAAGAGAAATGATTTGGAATGTGTCTTTAATAGAACCAAGATAGAATATATGGAATGTGTCTTTAATAAGAATAGTTAAACAAATAGTGAGAATGTATTGTTGGGAATAGAGTCTCTCCCTAAAACGGATTCTTTTAAAATATTTAGGTTCGATGCTACATAAGAATGGAGGAATTGATGCAGATATTGATCATAGGATTAAAATAGGTTGGCTGAAATGGAAGGACGTTTCAGGGGTGCTATGTGATTCTAAAATACCTACCAAGTTAAAAGAAAAGTTTTACAAGACAGTTATTCGACCAGCAATGTTGTATGGGTCAGAATGTTTGACAATTAAGTGGCAGCATGTACAGAAAATGAGTATAAACGAGATAAAAATGTTAAGGTGGATGTGTGGACATACAAGAATAGATAAGATACGAAATGAAGTTATCAGATAGAAAGTGGGTGTGGCTCCAGTATAAAATAAGATGAGGGAGTCACGATTAAGATGGTATGGTCATGTGAAACGTAGGTCAATCACAGCTTCTGTTAGGAGATGTGAAGCTTAGGAGTTAGCACATATCAAGAGAGGACGAGAAAGACCTAAAAAGACCATGAGAGAAACCTTGAAGTATGATATGACCTATCATAATCTTACAGAAGATGATGTACATGACATTGGAATGATGTCGTTGTATTCATGTAGCCGACCCCATTTAATGGGATAAAGACTTGATTTGTTGTTGTTTATATGGATGTCAATTATCACAATCATAGATCATGTTGCTGTTTAAAGCTCTGTTTTTATGTGAGTGATAATATTAGATTATATTTCAGTATAATATGTCAATTGTTGTAATTACTCAATTATAATTATCCTTTGAAAGTAATGTATTTACACCTAAGTTTATATATTTTTCTTTAGATCTCATCTACTTTTGAGGCTATTAAATGGACTTACCTAATTAGCTATTAATTAAACCTAATCATCTTGATTAGGTGAAAAAAGTTAGATGTTAATTAATTATCTTGAGTCCTATAAATAGAGCTCATTTCTAAGGTGTTATGTACAAATTTTCAACCGAAAAAAACTCTCTTTCTCCCTCTAATCTCTCTTTAAAATACTTTCTTATTTTGTTAATTCCGACGATTATCTTTCAAACAAGTCAATCCAGCGTAAACGCTCCTGTTATAACACGTTATCAACATGAATCTCCAATCAAGTGAGATCAAAAGACAAACGAAGGTATTTTATTATATTTGCATGATTTGATTTTATTTGATTCATATTATACGATTATAATTTAAATAAAATAATTATGGTTTCATCGTCGGACGAACTATCGCCTGAATGGAAACCTACTAATTAATTTTAATAATATTTAAGGTTCCATCGTCAGACGAAGTATCGTCTGTGTGAAAATTTATTAATCAGTTTCAACACGTTGATGTAATTTATCCTTTTTATGTGGATCACACGTAAGTTTGACATGGTTTATCCCTTTTGTGAAGTTCACTCGCGAACATTGATGTGATTGTCCCATTTTTATGTGGTTTATCCGGAAGTGCCGAGAAACTTTATATCTCATGTTAGCGTACTTGTTTCAAGTGGTGAGAATTAACTTTTCAGTTTTTATTAAGTTACAACAAAATGACCTCCAATGATGAAGAAATAGCAAACAAAATTCGGAACAATCTTAACAGATTATTGTGTTATTTATTATTTTTAATAGTCCTTAATATTATAACAATCATCTATTTTCTCATAATAATTAAATATATGCGTTGAGAATGTAATGAATAATAAAAGTTTTAATATATATGAGTGAATAAAATATTTCTATCAGCTGTTATAGGATCTGATTGATTTTATATCATTTTATCAATATATTAAACAGCTTATTATAAATCGCAGTAATATTGGTAATAACTAAAAAATTTTATTGTTATTATCAAACTGTTATATCTATATTTTTATATAAATAAGCTTAATAAATTTATCCTTTTGATATGTTCAGAGAAATATGACAAATCTTATAAAGTCGGAATTTAAAGTATTAGACCTATCAAGGAAAAACTATCTATCATGGATTGTTGATATTGAGTTGCACCTTCATGTCAAAGGTCTAAAGCATATCATAATGGAGAATATTGAAACAACTCTACAAGAAAATGCACAAGCACTGATTTTCCTGAGGCATCACATCCATAGGAATTTAAAGTTTGATCTTACTGTCAAAAATTCATATGAATTATGGAGTAATTTGAAAGGAAGATTTGACCATCAGAAAATGGTATTTCTTTCACTAGTCAGACATGAATGGGCAACTTTAAGGTGGTAAGATTTTAAGTCTGTCCAGGAATATAATTCTGCGTTGTTCAGTATTACTTCACGTTTGGCATTATCTGGAGAACCTAAATCGGATAAAGAAATGTTGGAGAAAACATATTCCACTTTTCATCCCGCAAATGCAACTCTGATGGATCAATATCGGATTTTGAAATTCATTGAATATAGTGAATTACTTTCAATGCTCCTTATTGCTGAAAAGAACCAGGAGTTACCGATGAAAAATTCCCAAATTCATCCAATTGGTTCGGCCCCTTTGCCTGAAGCAATGGCCACCAGAAGTGGCAATTGGCGTGGAAAAGGACGAGGTTGTGGAGGTGCTTGTGGTCGTGAAAGATTCCACGATCGACGATATAATCCGATTGCGAATATGGGACTTCAGAGATGGCAATCAGGCACAAAAGAAGAGAAAGCCTCCACATAACAAACCCAAGAAAAATGCCAAGGGAAAGTGCTTTCCTTGTGGACTGGAAGGTCATTTGTCTAGAACATGCAAAACTCCTAAATATTTTGTTGATTACCAAAACTCCATTAAAGATAAAGGTAAAGCACCAGAGACGAACTTCACTGAAGAACAACATCAACCGATTCCACCATCTGAAAATATTATAGATTCAATCGAGTGCTCGAATTCTAAAGCAGATGAAAAGTATAACGAACAGGCAGAATATGAACTTCTTGAATGGTGGAAATATGTTTGTAATTCAATTGAGGAATCAATCCGAAAATATGTATCAAAAAAGAAATTGAATTGGGGGCAATGTACATTACTATATATATTGTAAATTCGGTGGTAGCTACAAGACAAAGAGCTAACTCAAGAACGAGCTAGACAAGAGAATTTTCTAAGAGCTGCTGCTATAAAAGTTGGAGGCCTCAATCAAGACTGTATTTCATTGGGCATCCTCAACTTTGTATTAAAAAGGGTTTTATTTAAAGAATTGTCATGGAGGATGTGTGCATTGTTGATAGTGCAACGACTCACACAATACTTCGAAGTAAGAAATACTTTTTAAATTTTAAAATGGATGAATCAAATATTAATACAATCTCTGGTAGATCATTGATGGTTTTGAAAGACCTAATTTTACACTATCAAATAGTATGCAAATCCATATAAAGCATGCCCTACTCCTCAAAATCCAAAAGAAATCTTTTAAATTTTAAGGATATTCTTTTTACTGGTTTTCATTTAAAAAGTGCATCTAAAGATGGAAAGCAATATCTTTATATCACCTCTTTCGTTTCTGACAACAAATAAATAATTGAAAAACTTGTAATTTTTTCATCTGGGTTATATTTTATCAAAATTAAGGCTATTGAGTCCTATTATGTTATGGATTCAAAGTTCATTGATTCTAAGACAGTTTTGTTATGGCATGAGCGACTTGGTCATCCAGATACTATAATGATGCGTCGTATTATAGAAAATATCAATGTATATCCTCTTAAGAATCAAAAAGATATTTTGAAAAATAACAGTCACTTTTGCATTTCTTGTTCACATGGTAAGTTAATCACAAGACCTTCTTCATCAAAACTTTCTTCTGAGTCGCCTTTATTTCTTGAAAGGATTCAAGGAAATATTTGTGGTCAAATTCATCCACCATCTGATCCGTTTAGATATTTCATGGTTTTGATTGATGCTTCTACAAGATGGTCTCATGTATGTCTTTTATCTACTCGTAATGTTGAATTTGCCAAGCTTCTTACTCAAATTATTAAATTACGAGTATATTTTTCAGATAACTCCATCAAGTCTATTCGTCTTGATAATGTCAGAGAATTTACTTCAAAATCATTTGATGAATATTGTATGTCAATAGGTATCTCAGTAGAATATCTTGTTCCTCATGTCCATACACAAAATGATTTAGTCGAGTCATTGATTAAAAAAATTCAATTAATTGTTAGATCTCTACTCATGAAATGTAAATTACATATCTTTGCTTGGGGACATGCGGTATTACATGTGTAAGTCTCAACCCATCACTTTAAAACTCCGCAGTTAAGCGTGCTTAATACGTAGCAATGCTGGGATGGGTGACCTTCTGGGAAGTTTCTCAGAGTGTGCGCGAGTGAAGCCAAAGCGCACTGAAAGGACTAGTGTTTGGCACTTAAAGAACGCAACGCCCTCGTTGCGACTTCAAGCACGATACACAGCCCTAGAACCTTCCCCCGCTAGGCGGCTGACGTGGACCTCTTGTCCACACGTTCAGCACCCGGTCGCAGGGTTGCTCTGATACTATACTGTAACGCCCCGACCAAATCCTTGCTACCGGGTCGTCACTAAGAACCGCTCGTCAGGCTGACAACTGGCCTCACAGACCAACACTAGTCCTTTCAGTGCGCTTTGGCCTCACTCGCGCACACCCTGAGAAACTTCTCAGGAGATCACCCATCCCAGCATTACTCCATGTTAAGCACGCTTAACTGCGGAGTTCTAAAGTGATGGGCTACCTAAAAGGAAGGTGCACTTTGTTGGTATAGATAGTACTATCCAACCATTTAAGCATTTCCTTGGGGTATTACAGCTTATCATAAGTTCTCACCATTATATCTTGTTAAAGGTCAAGAGTTAAATATTTCCCATCTAAAAGTTTTTGGATTTGCCGTATATGTTCTTATCGCATCACCACAACGTATTAAGATGGGTCCACAAAGAAAACTTGAAATTTATGTGGGTTTTGATACGTCTTCAATTGTAAGATATATTGAACCTCTTACTGGAGATCTTTTTACAGCACGTTTTACAGATTGTCATTTTGATGAAACTTTAAACACTATTTTGGATAAAATAATGTTTTATCTAAACAAAAGTCAAAATTTACTTGGGAGACAATGGGATTGTATGAATTAGATATGCGTACAAATCAATGTGAAAATGAGATAAAAAGAATTATTCACTTACAAGACATTACAAATCAAATACCTGATATATTTAATGATGCAAGTAAAATTGTGAAGTTGCATATACCTACAGTAAATGCATTTTTCAAGAATAGACATATCTTAGAAGAAGGATGTTAGCAGAGACATTGCTAAGAATCATATTCTTGATGATAAATCACGTTTGAAGCGTGGAAGACCACCAGGTACAAAAGACACTATACCACGAAAAAAAAGAAGTGCTAAAAATGTTATCTCGAATGTCCCAGAAGAGATAGAAATCTCACAGAATAAATTATCCCCTGAAGAGGATAATGTCATTGATGAGAGTCCACGGCCTGAAAATCAAGAGATCTCGATCAATTATTTGTATACAAATCAAGTATGAGATCGGAAAGATGTTATTGTTAGTGACATATTTGCATATGCTATTGTATCAAAAATTGCTATGTCTTCTCAACTCAGAAGTGTTCAAGAATGTAAACAAAGAAAAAATTGATCAAAATAAAAAGATGTAATCCTGGCTGAATTGCAATCTTTATTTAAAAGAAAAGTGTTTGGACCTGTAGTTCCAACACCAAATGGCATCATCCCTGTTGAAAATAAATAGATTTTTGTGAGAAAATGAAATGATAAGTATGAGATCGTGCGATATAAGGATAAATTAGTAGCCCAAGAATTTTCACAAATACTTGGTACATATTATGAGGAAACATATTCTCCAGTAATGGATGGAATTACTTTTCGTTTACTTATTGGTTTGACAACCATGAAAAATCTTGAAACCAGGCTCATCGACGTTGTGACGGCATATTTATACGGATCTCTTGATAAGGATATTTATATGAGAATCCCTGAAGGATTCAATATGCCGAAGACACAGAAATCCAATCAGTTATACTCAGTTAAACTACAACGGTCGTTGTATGGTTTAAAGCAATCTGATCGTATGTGGTACAATCGACTTAGTGAGTATCTGATTAAATTAGGATACAAGAATAATGATGTATGTCCATGTGTCTTTATAAAAAAATCACAATCTGGCTTTGCTATCATTGTTGTGTATGTGGACGATCTCAATCTTGTAGGAACTGCACAAGATCTCACAAATACAGATTCACTCCTGAAGAGTGAATTTGAAATAAAAGATCTTGGCAGGACCAAATTTTGTCTAGGTATACAAGTTGAACACTTATCAAGTGGAATCTTTATCCATCAGTCATTATATACTGAGAAGGTTCTTTCTCGATTTTATATGGATAAAGCTCATCCCTTGACATCTCCAATGATTATTAGATCATTAGATAACAAGAAAGATGAGTTTCGACCTCCAAAATAGGGAGAAGACATTTTAGGACCTGAAATTACTTATTTAAGTGCAATTGGTGTGCTTATGTATCTTACTAATTGCACAAGACCAGATATTGTTTTTGCGGTTAACTTGTTAACAAGGCACAGCTCAACTCCGATAAGAAGACACTAGAATGGAGTCAAGTATGCTATGCGATATCTTCGTGGAAGCGTTGATATGAGACTGTTATATTCAAGAGGAGCGAAATCCACCCTGGTTGGATTTGCTGATGTCAGATACTTATCAGATCCACACAAAGAAAGATCACAAATCGGTTATATATTTACATATGGAGATACTGTAATATTATGGAGATCAGTGAAGCAGACTCTTACAGCAACATTCTCCAATCATTCAGAGCTCATTGCTATGCACGAGACTAACCGAGAATATGTGTCATTAAGATTTATGATACAATATATACAGGAGTCATATAGATTACCTTCAGTTTGTGAAAGCCTACAATCTTATATGAAGACAATGCAACTTGTGTTGCACAACTCAGAGGAGGCTACATCAAAGGCGATAGGACAAAGCATATATCACCAAAATTCTTCTGGTCACTTGATCTTCAGAAGGATGGGGTCATCGATTTACGACAAATCCGTTCAAGTGATAACTTGACAGATTTATTCACAAAAACCTTACCAGGAATAACTTTTATGAAGCTCAGGCACAAAATTGGGATGAGAAGACTTAATAATTTTCTTAAATAAAAGTCCAATGTTTAAGGGAATTTTGTTTGAGGGGGAGATTGTACTCTTTTTCCTTCGTCCAGGTTTTTATCCTGTTGGGTTTTTCTGGTAAGGTTTTAACGAGGCGATCTTAATAGGTAATAAATACATCAAGAGGGAGTGTTGTAATTGTTCAATTATAATTATCTTTTGAAAGTGACGTATTTACACCTAAGTCTATATATTTTTCTTTAGATCTCACCTATTTTTGAGGTTATTAAATAAATTTACCTAATTAATTATTAATTAGACCTAATCATCTTGATTAGGTGAGAAAATTAGGTGTTAATTATTTACCTTTGAGTCCTATCAATAGAGTTAATTTTTAAGGTGTTATGTACACATTTCCAAAAGAAAAAAATCTCTCATTTTCTCTCTAATCTCTCTCTAAAATACTTTATTATTTTATTAATTTTGATAATTGTTTTTCGAAAAAGTTAAACCAACGTCTCCTGTTATAACATCAATCCTATAATTCTGTTTGTCTGCATTATCAAGTAGTGGGTTCCTTTGCTTCAGTGGCATGATATGGATATCACAACTGATTCACTGTTTACTTTCATTGACCCTCCACTTATTCTCTGTTCTTTTACCGGGCACCACATGTCTATGATTTTGGTCTTATACCTATCTTGAATTCGTGATGTTACAATTCTTGTTCATCTATGGCTAAGTTGACTGATTTTTCTGTTCAGGGAGTAACATATATGGAGTTTGTCGGGATTGGGACGATGGGGTACGACCTGCCCGTCGTCATCGTCATCATTGCCATCATCGCCTAGACCCAAAATGCCACTGGGTGGGACTGACTCGCATGTATCCCACGTTCCCCATGAAATAGATGAAATAAATAAAAAAATTGGATTCTTGTTCATGAAAAGACAAACGAAAATGATTGATAAAATGAAAATAATTTTTTTAAATTAGAATTCTCAAAGAATCTCGTTTTTTTTTTTTTTCAGTTTATCCTTAAATAAACGCATCATTTTCAAAGTCTTAAACCTGTAAGTTCCATTTATTCATATTGTTGCTTATGACCTTGGTGCAAGTCGGAATAAACTGTCCAAGAAAACAGTAGGAGAGGTCCACAATTGTCATCATGGAGCGATATTGTTGCTCATTCAGAAAGGTGACAATTCTTTGATTCTCCTAAATGACTAAATCTGATTGGCAAGTGCTCATGTTCTATTTTTCTTTCTTTTTTTAATCGGGTCATATGTTTCGGTGGTTGATTGTTGAAGAAACAAAATGCTGCTTAGAAAAGAAGTTTTAGACAGAAACGTTGATGCTAAGCTTTTGGTTGCATATATACTTCTTACTGTGGTCTGTTTTTTATTAGAGGCTGAATCGACCAATTGAGGCCAAAGTCAAGAGCCTTGATGTTTCGCGGGACTTGCTCAACATCAACACCATTACAGTCCTGAAAGACAACTGTGACTGCTTACATGGACAGAGTGATTAGGATGCATCAAAACATTTCGTCGGGCTGTTCTGGTACAATGTGGATGTGCCTCTTGCTCGCTTCATATCCTATAATTGTTTCTTAGGCTTCCTATGAGGATCACCTTATTTGGCATTGCAGTTTATCATATGCAGGATCAAAGGGATAATTGTTCATGACAAGCAGTGTTCACCAGGACATGGCGCGCAACTGATCAGTTAAAATGTTTATTTGTACAGCTTTTGCTTGCTTGTATGGTGCTTTTTCCCCTTCTGCAATGCAGTTTGATGCACTTCAAAGGCAGGTTTGCCGACGTAATAATTTTTCTGTTAAAAGGTATCTTGTGAAGTGATCTAGCTCGAGAAGACCATCGTACCGATGAGATGAAGGTATCTTTTCTTCCGTATCTCTCATTCCTTCCTTAAGCAGGTCATTTCGAAAATTGATCCCAACTGCATCCATACCCTTGTGTAATGTTGTAGGTCCCTGCATGCTCGCAAGCTGGAGTGTCGGATTAAGATCTTGGTTTTAGGGATAATGTTCTCCGAAAATATGTGGAGTCTCCTGCGAGTAGCATTTGCTCATCTGGAAAGAGGTCACATGAAATTGTCCGATGTCTCATATCTCTCGACGTTGCCAGCCTAGTGGTTTTCTTTTGCGAGCCTACAGGTCATGTTTTGTCGCTGGATTGCTTCAAACATACTCTCGTTTAACTGTACTGCTGCTCCCTTTTTGAAATGCGCTGGTAATGCTTGTTACAATGTGTCTCATTATCTGCAATGAAAACTGCTCGTCAAAACGGGTTATGCATGCATATGTCCCTTTTACAGTTTCAGTCCAAAGGCATTTTGGCTCCTTTTTCTTTTCTACAGGAATTGTATTTCTTCCTCATGCATGTCCATCTCCTTGGTCACAATAGTTTTACTGGTTAATCGATCTTTCAACACTTGACAAACAACTTAATCGCACCATCGATTCTTAATTATCAATGAAATAAGGTTCATTGCTGCCACCCAACATCCCTTTGTTACACATGTAACAAAGGGGTTGCTGACTGTTATAAGGAAAAATGCAGAAGCAAAAGCATGCTGGTTGTTGTAAGATACTACTTTCCAACATAAAAGAAACATGTCCCTTGGCACATACCAAAGAATATGAAATCTGCAGGAAGACATTAGCAAGAGCTCAAAGGTTGAAAAATATTATTTTCCTTAACGATGGTGTGATCATCCTTGGCTTTGCTTTGAGTTCACCCAGATGATTGAAAATCATATTTAAAGTATCACAACAGTTAACAAGAAGATGACAACTTGGAACTACAAGCCATGATCTACAGAAAACGGTTTCACTACAAGTAAACACAAAGGTGGAAAAATGAGGAAGCTGAATGTCCATGCTTCTTTGCCATCAACATCTCGCTTCTTCTCATCAGTGGTGTGCTTTTGCCTCAGCTTTCTGATGAGATTTTGCCTTCGCCTGACAAAGCCAACACAATAAAAGTAATGAGCAAACTGCATCTCACATTTACCACATAGAGCCAAGGCCAAGTAATTTAACTCTGAGCAGCCAATCGGCAATCAAACAAACTGTGTTGGCCCCAAATAAGTTGGTGCCGATTATTTCCGTTTCACATCAGCAACACATACAGGAAGTTCATAATACTTGTAAAATGCAAGGTTATAATACTTGTAAATGCAGCAAGAAATTCAAGTAAGAAACACAATGGTGTGCCTAATAGAGGATGCAGACAACGCCAAACATGAACAGCAGAACAAGAGCAAAAGAGATCAGTATAATAGCATAAGAGAATTTGGAGCCACGATGAGGAAGGTGTCGAAACTGGCTCAAACCGGTCATCTTTAAGTGTCAAAGCTAGTGAATGCCTAAGAAGCATATGTGTGGTAGCAGATTTTCCGTGGAAAATGAGTTGCCGTTGGACAGTTCTACTTCTAAAACAGCCAAAGGAATAGATATCGATGTATGTCAAGAGACCAGCCAAGTTCGAATTCTAGATCCTTGTATGTTGTCAAAGATCCAAATAACTGCAACCCATGTAACTCACCATGAAACATAAGAAACAGACTGATCACAAGCCCATGATCCTAAAACACCTGATCATTCTAGATGAGAGTAGCAAGCAGTATGAACTATGAACACAAATGACAACTAGCTATTTTTACAAGCTATAACTAATATCAGAGGGCATATTCCCAAACCTACCCACAAGAAAAAGAATCAATATTATAAAAGCACCAGCAATCTGAAACAATTGAGTCACCTTCTAACAACTAAGCGAGTAGATAAGGTCTAGGCAGAGTCCCAAACGAAGGTATAGGCAACAATATGCACAATTAGCATGAAACCTCTAATGTTATGGGACCAAGAATGACCTGAGAAAAGCAAACAGAGACTAGAAAAGGAAGAGACAAAGAAAAAAAAAAGGTGAAAACCAGAAAACTGCACAATTTTCGTTAAAACTACAACTCAAAATCGCAGGCATCCAAATTCTTTTCACAATTTTCGTTAAAACAGAGACTAGAGAAGTTAGAAACAAATTCTTTTCACATAAAGAGACGATGAACCTAATGGGTGTCCTTATCAGTTTCTTATCTAGAGGAAATTGTGGGTAAGAGGGGAAAAGGGAGATAGAATATGGACGAAGAACTACGGACTAGATGATTATACAACCCATCCGTATTGGAATAATAAAGCACATCACAATCTAGCTCAAAATTATATGGCATATCGTGCACTAAAAGATTGCCCAGTTTGCCAGACAACCTTGGCATCAATCCAAGAGCCAAAAACACGAGGAATTGTCATCCAGATTAACCTTGTTCCGGCTGTCCGAGCCTGACTCAAGGCCACCTTTCAGGACAAGACATTGCTTAAACTCAAAGAATATTGATTAAGAGGGCAAGCTCCACCCCACAGGAATTAACCCTTAGCGGCTGGGAGGCCTTACTCTGACACACAACCACCTTGTAATACACATAATGCATGATCATCTTATAACCACTACCTATAGTTGTAACAGTGTGGTTCATCTATACAAACAACATTGAACTCGTGCACAGAGCTCAATACAGTAATCATCACTTGACAGTGCTCAAGCACAAGTGACATCACCAGGGATTTTACCACACTTCATGATATTCTTGCTGAAACGATCTCAGCACTAGAGCGTGCGAAGTCTCACAACATCCCATCAACAGACCTGACGATTGCAATCATATCGAATATCTTATAACACACGAATCCCAACTAAGAAAACAAGATTTTAACGTTGCAAATACAATGCTACCAGATTAAAATAAACGACCCCTCAATCAGAAATCAGATATCTAGCAACAAATGTCAAGTCAATGAGTCCAACTCTCCCCCATTTCACATCTCACACCCCAAACCACCCTAAATTCAGAAAATCTCAATACCAAAAGAGAATCAGCCGCGAAACAAACCTTGAGATACTTAAGCTTTATGTTTCCGTATGCAAGCCCGAGACCGAAAGCAGAAACACGAGCCACCTACGATTCCAAACAACAGAAACCCTAGACTCCATCAACAACTCCACTCACAACACAACAGAACGCGATCAATTCCAAAATCAAAACATCGAACACAAAATCAAAGAGCAAAACTCACGAGAGCGAGTTGGCTAACTCCTGAGTACGGACCCGCCGGCGGCGCCATTTTTCAGCTCGCAGAGATGACGACGATGACTCACGAGTGAGGAGTGAGTGAGGAGAGACATTTTGGGGAAAATGGAGGAATGGATTTGGGCTTTGGGCCTGACGATGGGCTCGCTGGTTTTTGGGCTTTGTATGTGGGCCCAGTTTTGAGAATTTTCCTTCTTGTTGTTTTGAGGTTGAGCCCAGTTAAAGCATTATGCATTTTTATATTTTATGCATGTGAAAATTGACAGTTTAGACTTGAGAGCCACACCCATGGTATTCACTTATTCATCTAAGATTTTCATGGATGATGATAATAGGAAAAAAGTACGAAGATTCTGGTACTTGTTGGATACTCGTTTTTGCTTTTGTGTTTCCTCGTGGGGTATTCTATACTTTGTGCTTGGAGATACCTTGATTTTGACTGGATCTTAATAAAATAATTTCAAAAAATAAATTTATGTTTTAATTAAACGTAGCTCTCACCTATTATCATTTTTGTTTCAAAATAATTATATCGTTTTGTAATTTTGATCCGTCTCAAATTATTTATAATATTTTCATTTTTAGAAAATATTATATGATTAGAAATTAAAGAAAATAAAAAAAAATTGTGTGATTTAGAATTGGAGTTGAGAAAGAAATGAAATAATCTAAATTTACGTGTAAATATTATAATTATAATGAGACAAAAAAAGTATAAATTTAACATATGTTCTAGACAAAATCGTTTGATTAATGAATATGTATATATGTTGTGGATATAAAAAATCATAACTTGTGGATTAAAAATAAACTTTCAAATTATCTAAATTCAGATATACTGAAATAGATAATGTATTTAACTTTCATATAAGATGATGAAATTAGACTAACTATAATAATATAAGGATACCTAAATACTCCAATTTGGAACATTAATATGTTACAAAGACTAAAATCATTACGTTACAAAGACTAAAATCATCCAAAACTACTCGAACTTAAAAAAAAAAAAAAAAAAAAAAAAAAAAAAAAAAAAAAAAAAAACA
>JAOVYX010018630.1:0-19825 GCA_035668315.1 Drosera spatulata
AGCAATTCACCCTACTATCTAACTTATTTTTATCTTTTTTGAGTAATTATTTTTGTTATCACAAATTCAAACACCCCCCCCCCCCAATTTCTAGAATAGTTATAGCTTTAACTGAATTTAGTTGGACAGTTCCGATTTTCCCTGTGGGTTCGATCCTTACTTCCACTTCTGCATTAATTCTCTATTTATAGAGTGAAAGTGAGTACTCATAAATATTAATTTGACGTGTAAACGACAGCACGCATCAAGCACGGGGGCAGAGTGTTCCTTAGAATGCTCAATAAGAAGCCTACCCTTGAAGTGGGTAACCCTCTTGAAAGAGGTTCGATCGGACGTATCGATCCCGTTGTTCAGACCTCAACACGGTCTAAGAAAATGAAAATGCTCAATTGGACACATTAAAAGATAAAAAAGAATACAACCCTCCGTGCCCAGCACAACGGTCAATCCTGAAGGCTTGGGCGGGAAATTATGGTCACCCGAGTCAAGGTTATGGTCAATGATAAGTCAAGTTAAATGTTTCTTTCATTGATGAGATGAATAGTTAACACAAGGGAAATGGGCCTTGGAAGGTATAGGAAAAGCCAACACAATTAGGGTTTTTCTTTCCTATAAATACCGTTCACCATTCCCAAGGAGGTATCCTCTCTCATTTTTTGACTCCTTCACATTCAATACTCTTCTCCTCATTCTCTCTTCCGCAGATCGGGCATATACTGACTTGAGCGTCGGATCAGACGTCCGAGGTGCACACCTCGGTCTCTCGACTAACGACATTTTTGGTTCTGGGTATGCAGATCAGTCGACGCATCCTCAGATTAGTCCTACATCATCAGATCGGTCCGGCGTATGATTGGATCATCATACGATCCGACCTAATCACAAGGGATCGAACTAACTATGGCAAACAATTAGCTACATCAACCTCTAGAAACATCTAAGTGACCAATTCAGAGGCATTCATAAGCTAGCCATATTATAGTTAATGTATAAAGTCATCTAAGTGGTCAATCCAAGTGAAATCATGCATCAAATATGTTAAAGTTCCAAACTTTGACATAATTCATGTAAAAGAAATAAAATTCAATTAATAAACATAACAAACCTCATAATCCTTTCGCTTCGTGTCATTATGAAAACTTGCTACTAACTAAACTACTCAACATGATATTGGAAAACAATACAAAAATTGATAAGCATGCAATAATAACCATTATGATCAACATAGATTAAATCCAATGACGAAAGTGCATAAATAATCAATGAATGTACTTACAACCCAATGGAAAAGGTCTTCAAAATATGATCCTTAAGCTATAAATTCTGAAAATCCAATCCGAGCAACACGAACAAAGAATAAAAGTGTTTGACATCTAATCTAAAACCCGAAAAGAACAACAAACTACAGATCCTAACTCCTGAAAAGAACCTAATATGATGTATTTATAGAAAAATAACGAAATCCAAAGAAATCTGGGGAAAATGAAAACAACGTGTAATAGAGGTAGGAGAATCTAACTTATATGAACCAGAATTGGTGTACTTCTCATAGGATGTTTTATGGTTTATACCCTAGATGTTCATGAACTCGAGATTTACACATGGCCATAATAGTGCTAAGTGAGCAGAATTTTCATCGAGGTAGGAGAATTGTGCATGAGTGGTCACTCTGGTCATATCACATGGCTTGGCGGTTTAATCTGCGGACACCGATCAAATCGATGTGACTTTCAGAGGCTTACACTAAGGAAGGTTTAAAGTGAAAGCCACCTATCCTTATGCATGCAAGGCTCTGAGAAATTAAGTAAAGGACTTTCCAACCAAGTAGGGGATTGTGGATATTTGGCTCCATTAAGTGTAGTTAAGGGAGCAGAAAGCATCAAAATAGCTTCTTTGCTTCGTCACTGACATGCTCGTCGCAAGACGGTCAAATTAGAATAATTGTACGCTTACTCACACTCTAGACATATTCTAATTAACTGTAATAGTGGAAGTAAGGATCGAAACCCCAGGGACGGTTGGTGCAATATTTTTGACTTGTACTGATCATGACAAGACTCCTCCAACTTAATGAAAAGTAATAACCTTGGGGGGGGGGGGGGTTGTTTTTTACAAATTAAACCAACTAAATAGGTGAAATCAAACTGTTGCAATCTAAACTTGTAGAGAATGCGAACTAAGGTGTTTCTTTATATGATAAAATATAGGGAGGTTGATTAATTACGTTCTAACTTCTTAGGATCAATCATGAATAAATATCATATAGTTTCATAATTTTAGATAGGTTTGGCCGTAACACCTTTGTGCATAAAATATCACATTCGCTAGATTGTTAATTATCAATGAGCTTCTATAATTAACCTAATCTATCCATCCCTAACATACTGATGAGCTCATATATGCTTAAAAATAAATAAAATGATTCTGATGTGTATGAAAACGCACATCATTTCTTTATTCTAAACGTTTGTTTTATTCATTTTGTATTGTCTAAATTATATTTTTAGTGTCTTTTTGTCTTGGAATGTTGATACTGCTGTGCTTTCTTGTTTTATGAAAGATTGGCTTGGAATTTGGAGCCAAAATGAAGAAGGAAAAACAAATTTATAGGATTGATAAAATCTCCTATTTTTCGAACTCCTTCAGATTTTGGACGTACATATTTATAGGAAAAACAAAATGTAACAAATTCCCCTAAAAATAAAGAAACTTAACAACTAGTTTTCATAAGGCGCACGGCCTGTGCGTGGTGTTACTAGACTGTGCTCAGGGAACTTGGGAAACTCATTGTGCATGGCCTGTGCCTTGTGTGCACGGCCCGTGCTTGTTACCAAACATGCAAACTTCGATTTTTATCTCCCAATGAAGTGCAAACACGTTCCATAAACTTGAAGATCAACAGGAAACTTCAGAAAACTGCCTCAAACTTCTCATAATCAGCTCTTCCTCAGAAAGCACTTACAATTCTTCATTGTTACAATGAAAACAAGAGATTCTGAAGTATCGATGTTCTAAATAACAAAAGAGACCAAAACAATATGAAATGACACTAAAACTAACACAAATGATTTTAACTAAGAAAATGATGCGTGTTTTCACACACATCAAACTCCCCCAAACCAAAGCAAAAGAAATCATACAAGAAGAAACAAGAACAATGAAAAATGAGGAACCGGTAACAACTAACTAAACAAGTGTCATCACACATATTTCTACAAGGCAATTCATAACTCCCTTCTCGTCACACTATATGTAATTATCCTCATATCTCTAGGCGATCTCCTAACAAGGCACCGCTCACCAACTCACAATGATCGTGAGGATCATATCAGCACTCTTATATCATACGCAAGGATAAAAGTCCAACTTGAATAAGACAACCAGCTATAAGCATTTGCATACTAACCCCCTTCTTATCCAAACCAAGTGTACATCGCATCTCATTTCAATATTAGGTTAGGACCAAATAATTTAACAAAGATAGGTAAAAGGAGGTTGGCTATTTGGTTTGTGGAGCTAAGGTGCAAGGGTAGGAATATAATACGAGTCAAGACAAATGATCAATACATCCATCCCCTAAGGCATTGTGCCTTTACAAACGAACACCAAAATTTTCAAACCAAATAAAAGGAATCTTCTTTTTCTTTTTTCTTTCTTTCTTTCCTTTTTTTTTTTTTTGTTTTATGAACAAGGTCATCTTGTTGAGTACCGTGTCCTCGCTCTTGTCTATAGAAATAGATGATAATTTTGATTATCGAGATAAGGGATACGATAACTCTTAAGCTTTTTGTTTGCTGGATGGCTTTGGCAATCATCTTTTCTTGTAATTTTTTCTCTTCTTTTTCTTTTGTTTTTTTATCAAACAATAAAAATAATACAAACTCAGCACATTGTGTATGCCACATTAAAAAATAGAAACTAACCATCCCATATAGAAATATCCCCAATTATCGTCACCTTAACTCGTATATGTAATAAGGTTCAAAAGGGCTCATTCGTAGAGTTTAATGGCATGTGCAATATCAAATAACTCCTATGAGATGTATAAGCATGCCCCTTCATCATTTCACATAAAATATGAGGTAGAAGGAAAAATAGGGAATAACAACGTTATGTAGGGGAGGTTTAAAAGATTATTGCTACACAAAGAAATGGAACAAATATTTTACGATGCACACCTCTCCATCCTACCACAATCTAGTAGCTAGTTGCTTAAACTCGTTATATTATAAAAGTCTAGCTTCTATCGTTCCTCTCACATCCCGTGTTTAATTTTTTCCCAAAATATGCATTGCTAAAGATACTATCCTAGCAACAAATCAAGCATGGGGGAGTTGATTAGAGCATAAAAGTGCACGTTCGACCTATTTTTTTTTTTTTTTTTGGTCGGTTCTCTATTCGTCTTTGGCGTACTTGTGCATTAAAATTATGTTTTATATCATTTCTTGAGTTTTTTCATACATTTTCAGGTGTGTTTTTTAAAGGGAGAAAAATGAGACTAAGAACGTCAAAAGTGGAGGTCAAACAAGGTCGAACGGGCATAACAAGGCTTGAATGGGACGACGAACGGGTCCGAGCCGAAGCGAGCCACGGCGAGGCTGTCCGAAGGGGAAGGCAGATGAAGGAAGACTTTGGATCATTTTTCATCATCTCATTAGTGGAGATCATCCTTGGTTATCTTTTTCTTTAGCGTTTAGTGTTAGAATTTGATGATGACTTGTATGCACATGAGGTGCTTGATGTATTTCCTTTGCCTTTGATTAGGGTTGCGATGTAGTTATAATAGTGTTGTGATCATTTCCATGCCTTAATTTAGTTGTTCATGCATTGTTATGGTTGTGTGTTCGTTGTTGAACTTAGTGCTCCGCCTGATTGATCCCTTGCTTTGATTTTGTCATTTGCATTGATTCTGAGGAGATACGTGTAAACATGACTTAGGCAATCCTCACCTACAGTTGAATGCAAGGTTGAGAGACCAGTTGCATGACTCTCGTAGTCGTTTAGAGGAACCAACGTAAACATCACTCGCTAGACGTGTTTACCTCTTGTAGAGATGCGTTGAGGTGACGTCTAGTGAGATTTACCTTAGATCTCGATAGAGACTAACGTATAGCTTAGGGATCCTTGACTAACAACTTAGACATCTAAGGAACAACAAGATTAGAGTTAACGGAGTGATCACACACTTGGATAATGAAGTCTAACCCTATCCCCACTTCCATATCCCTCGATGTCTAGTTTAGAGCTTCGTCTAAATCTGCATTTTCTAGTTTCATTAGCTTAAAACCTCGCTCGATTACTTTAGTTTGACCCACTTAGGACTACATCGTTGATCGATAGGAACCTATTTCCTCGTGGGACGATACTCTTACTCTCCTTTATTGCTTGATAAGCGACACGTTCACTTGCATACTTACGGCATAGTAAACGCTGAACGATTATCAGCCTTTTTAATCACATAAAAATATCCTCTGCAAGCCATTTCACCTACTTCAACAAAAACATCTTCAACCATGCCTTCATGTGGAATACCACTATCATCAACTAGCTGAATAGTCATATCTGTAGCTTCTAGTTGTCCTACACTAAGAGTGTTATAAACTGAAATAGGCATTACATTAGTAGAAGCTCCTAAATCAAGCACCCAATCTAATACTTCTTCTTCATCTATTATGCATGAAATAGAAACCACACGAGGAGCTTGATTTTTAACTCTGCTCAAATAACTCCATATATCATCATCTTGCAAATTAATTGAGTTTTTGTTTTCAAGAAAGGTTGAGCAGATAGATGGTCAGATAGTTGAACTTTCATTTGACTCACTTCTGAAGCTAGCTGACCTTCTTGATTTTTAATATTATGAATGGTTGACTAGGCTTGTTTCTGCAAATTAGCATAAGAATTTACCAAGTTATTAGACGTTTTAGTCAGATTCTGAGTTTCTTTTTGAACTTCTATATGCGTAGTTGTCATCATTTTCATCATTTCTTCGATAGATAATCCACCAGAATTGGTTTGATTAGAATTGTTCTGTTGAAGAGAAAAATTATTAGGATTGTTGTTAAGGAACAACAGGTGTATTAGTTTGACCAACTCAATGAAAATTGGGATGATTTCACCATGGTTGATCTACATTTTACTTCCATTGATTCTGTCTTTGATGATTTGATGGCCAGGGAATCCCACATCATTAACTTGTTCTTTATAAAGAGTTGGATAAGAATCAGTTGAATGTCCATAATTACGATAAATATTACAAGCTTTAACTTGTTGAGTTTTATACGAAGATTGACCCAATAAATTGATAATAGTATCCTAATTTCGTATTAGAAGATGAACTTCCTCTAACACTTTCTCTTTCCAAATCAGCTCTTGAACTAAGATCTTAAGAACTTTGGGTAGAATTCCTATTAATCTCCTAGCTTGAGTGGGAGTTTTATTAGTTAAGTCGCCACCACTAGAGGATTATTTCTATGATGTTCTTCAGGTAGCATTCCTTTATAGAAATATTGAATAAGTAGATTTTCAAGAATGATATGATGAGAACAGTTTGCACATAATCTTTTAAATCTTTGTCAATATTCATGCAATCCTTTACCTAATTTTTGTTTAACTCCAGCAATTTTTATTTTATTTTTTATGATTAGTAGTTTGCGAAGATGGATAATATTTTTCTAAAAATAATGTTTGCATATCAGGCCAAGTATGAATTGAATTGGAAGGTAATTCATATAACCAATCCTCAGCATAGCCTTGTAGACCAAAAGAAAAGACATGAAATTTAACTGTTTTGACATCGACACCATTAACTCTATTGGATTTGCAAACAACATGGAACTATTTAATGAGTTTACGAGGATCTTCACCAATGTGTCCATTAGAACATCATAATTTATTCAAAAATGAAGAATCTAATTTGAAAGGTACGTTCACTTTAGGAAGAACAATACAGAGAGGCTCATCAATTGTTGGAGCTGAAAACTCACATAGAGTACGATTTGCATTATTATTAACATTATTGGCATTATTGGGATTATTTTTCACATTAATAGGAATATCTTCTGCGTTATCCGCCATTTCTAGTTAGCAAATTCAAAAGGAGAAAAACTACGACTAGTGTTTTTATTAGAAAAAGATGAAGAAGGTGTAGAAAATGAGGGAGAGGTTAGATGCTGAAATGTCTTTATTCAAAATCAAAAACGATTTTCGAACTTGAGTTTTTATAATGCTATGACTTCTCAATTTCATAAAACATAAAAGAAATCTAATTAAAAAAATGAGTAAAATAATTAAAAATCTTTTTTTTTTACAAAAATGAGATTAAATGACTAAAAGTATAAGAAAAAATAAAAATAGTTTTTGGAAAATAAATAAAAATCAAAGGTTCACTAAAAGTTAAACTTTGACACGTTACTGTCTTCCCGACATCGACGCCAAAATCTTGATACGTGTTGTTGTTGGCACATCAGATTAATAGCCACTTAAAATATTAATATAGATAGCATGAGAAGGGGTAGATCTCAGAAAGAAATTGAATGTATTAATTAGTATTGATCAATTACGATTTATTTACTATTAAACCTAAAACTAATTTATGGGTGGTTTTTGTATTTAAATTATAAATTAATAATTTAAACTAGAAGAGCTAATTAAATACTAATTATAGTAATTGCAATGGATTATTTAACGGAGTTGTAAACTATTGGAATTAAATGTAAGGAGGATTCTCATAACTTCACTTAGCTTAGGGATTAATCATTTACACTAAAGATAATAAATTAACATTGATTTGTTATGAATAGTTTGGTTGTAATAAAGGGGATACCTTTAATCACGTTCTCTAATGTTCTAATTACCAAGACAGCTTGAATAATTAAACTAATCATCTAACACATATACCATGATAGCATGAATACATAAAAAAAAAAATAGATAATTGAATCAAATAAGGAACATACCAAATATGAATTAATAGTAAGATAGCTTGGTCTACTCATTCATATTTCAAAAGATCCGAACTAGACTATAGCAAGATAACTTGATCTATAATTTACTTAGTTGCTACTTAATATGACCAAAATAGCTTGAATCATTAGCTAGATCGACCTATAAAAAACATCTAAGTGACCAATTTAGAGGCATTCATAAGGTAACCATGTTATAGTTAATGTATAAAGTCATTTATGTGGTCAATGTAAGTGAAATCGTGCATCAACTATGTTAAAGTTCCAATCTTTGACATTATTCATGTAAAACAAATCAAATTCAATTGATAAACATAACAAATCTCATAATCCAATGGCTTCGTGTCATTATGAAAACTCCTCACGAACTAATCTACTCAGACATTTTATTGGAAAACAAGACAAATATTGATACGCATGCAAAGATAATCATTATGATAAACATAGATTGAATCCATTGGCTAAAGTGCATAAATAATCCATGAAAGTACTTACAACCCAATGAAAAAGGTCTTCAAATTGTAATCCAAACGCTATAAACTCTGAAAATCCAATCCAAACAACACGAACGAAGAATAAAAGTGTCTGAGATCCAATCTAAAACCATAGAAAGGCTACTCTTATCTATCTCTATTATTGAAAACGAGCATCACATGACGCATTTATAGAAAAATAATAAAACCCATGGAAATCTGGACAAAATTGCTTGAAATTCTTGAAAATATCTTGAACTTAAGTTGTGTCACGATCGTGACTGGGGCCATCACGATCGTGACCATTGTGGTTGAGCTCTCTGGAGCGTTTCTTGGCTTCATCATGATCGTGAGCTTGGTCATAGTCGTTACCAACACGACTTTCTTCTCTAGCTTGTTTTCTGCTCCTGTCATAGTCGTGATGATTCCTGTAACTGTCGTGACACCTTGTAAAAACATCAAAATAGCTTCAAAAGGATCCAAAAAAATCACGAACGTCTTCATGTGCCTTAATCACATCTTCATGACTCAAAACATCTTCAAAAACTTCATTGATATGCATCTAAACTTCTTCAAAGTTTTCAAAATCTACATAAACACTTCAAACCATGTAGCATCATTTTCCATGGAATGCTAAAACCTCTCTTCACACGGCCACATCTTCATGAAAACCATCCAAAGAGCAGTACCGACGTCCAAGGCACAAAACCAAGCTAAAACATAAAAGAACGTAACTTTAAACATACTAAAAAAAAAAAGGAAATTAGCTTAGAAAATTATGAGTATATTCATGCTCATCAATCATGCTAATCCTAAGCAATCACACCTTAAAACTGTCAAAAGAATCATGAGATACCTAAAAGGCTCAAATGCTAGGGACTTTGGTACCCAAAAGGAACTAACTTTGAGTTGTTAGGGTATTGTGATGTTGATTTCATAGGCTATTTAGTGGATAGTTAGAGCATAATTGGCACTTGTCATTTTCTGGTTCCATGCTTAGTCTCTTGGCCAACTAAGAAACAAAGTTCAATAGGACTGTCCACTGTAGAGATGAATATATAGCTGTTGATTAACGTTGTGTACAATCACATTGAATAAAAGAACAACTTATAGACTGTTTGTAAGTGGAAACAGGTAGGTCGAGCTTTGGCTGTATAAGGCCTGGCTTGGGGTGAAATTCTCCAAAGCCGATGGCTTAATGCCTCAAATTGTCTACACACCACAAAATAGCAAATGGCATTAGATGGGAAACCGAGGGTTCGACCTCAAAAACCCGCTCCGACACTCAAGTCAGTATTTTCTTTAGGGTTTTTTTGTGAAGGGGAAGTGAAAGAATGAAGGAGAGAATGAGAGAAGTGATTACCCCTCTTAGTGGAGATGCCCACCTATATATAAGGCACATGCTTGCTTTCCATTGGTTGTGCCATTTTTTGTCTCCTTTCTCTTTGCTAGGGTCTCCTTCTGGGTGTCTTTACTGAGTCAAGGATTCCCATTTGACCTTGTCTTCCTCCCAGTCCTTTTCTTCTTACTTGATCAATACTTGGCCTGACCATCATTTGTCCCCCAAGCCATTAGTCTTAACCTTTAAGGATGGGGCAATGGCTTGATATCTTAAGGTCGTGATCTCTTCATCTCTCATATGTTCAACTTTATTGGAACAGTGATTTTCTTTAATACTCATAGATGGCCTTTCTGGCTAACTTCCGAGAGGTCGATCCCTTTGAGATCTAGCTCGGTCTAGGTATAGATTCCCCTCCTCTGGGTGCCTCATCCCTGTTAGGACCATTGTTGACCTCTATGGTCAAATGAATGAGGGTCAGGGTCAACCCTCGATAGGTATTTGGTGATTAGGTCGTCCAATTCTAGGGACGTCTTGCCTAATCTAGGAGTTGCACTTTGTGTTGTCTCTCTCTTTTCATTCTTTTGGATCCAAGCTTAAAGGAGATAGTCCTGAACGTCTCCCCTGGTCCTCTCCTATATATATTCTAGAGTAGAGGGGACCATTTCCCCTATTTCCATCCTCTCTCTAAACTTCAGCTTTCTAAACTTCCTCTCTCCTTTATTCACTCAACCCTAACTCCCTGGCTCTCTATAGAGGTCGATCCATTCCTTTGTCCCTTGTCCTCTCTTTGGTCCTTGGACATGTCTAATTCTATCTTGGGGAGAATCGGTTCGGTATCAAATTTAGGTGAGGGGTCGACGGCAGACCTAAGGGAAGGGCTTGCCAATGTTCTGATCCCATCCAATATGGACTTTCTCAAGGACCTAAACATTCCCCCAGGTCCAGCTCAAGACTTTGGACCCAGTAGGACCCCATCTCCCCTAGATGGTCAGGAGGTCAAGGTTAGAAAAGAAGAGAATTGCCACTATGGCCCGATCTTCAGCTTTCTCAGTGCTCGGCTCGGTGGATAGGGACTCCCCAGAGACGAGGACTGAGGTTGGGTCCAAAACTGTCGCAGCCTGATCTCTAGACAAGGCGGGGGTTGACCCTATTGAGGTAGAGGGAAAACATGATGAAGCAAGGGAGGAGGGTCCTAGGGATTGGACCTCGATACCCTCTGAAGCCATATCTAAGTGGCCTCGTACTCTCTCTCTGTCTCTCTATCTTTTTTGAAAAGGTTTAAGAAAATTCACCTCATCCCTTCAGGATGTACCTTGATCATACCCACAGAGCTTTTTTATTTCTTTCTTCAGATATACTAGGATGGCTCCATGTATATTCGTACCCAATACTATTAGGATAGTATTGGGGTTCCACCTTTTATGTATCCAGGGTCGAGGAAGAGCTCATTCGTCGTGAGCTCATTTTTTAGTTTAACATTTTGTATACAAAGGACACAGGTCGGTATCATCTCCAAGGTCGGGCCCATATGAGCAAGATAACCGACCAAAGCAACGCACAAAAAATGGCAAGGAAAGTACTTGTTTTCTGTGAATCCTAACAACGAGAACTGCGAAGTTTTGCACTGTTGGAGGTCGAGTGTTTCAATTGGTCGTGTGAAGGACCCTAAAGTGCCCTATGAGCTTGGAGAGCTAGGGAAAGTTGAAGGCCCTTACCGAGCTAAAGTATTCTTTTAAATTTAAAGACCTGACCTTTGAGAAGAATATCAAGAAGTGGGGATAAAAGTTGAAGACTTTTAGTTCCCGATCTTGGTTAGACTTAATTTTTTTTTCTTGTTTTTCTTTGTAGGCGTGTCGGCCTACGCACTCCTCAATAAGTGGAAGGTGAAGAAAATGAACCCGACCCCAAAGGTTGGGTTGTCTTCGAGGTCTCCCCCTTTTACTCCCCCCACGAAGAGAACGAGGAGGGTAGCCAAGGACGCTCTAGAAGATGCCCTGAAGTTCCTCCCCTTTTAACCCGAGCTCTAGCACTCCGAGGTGAGAAAACAGTTGAAAGCCTCGGTCTAGATGTTTTCCCTACACGACTCTCCGCGAGGTCGGACCACCCCTTGTGTGGGTTTGTGACACATGGTACTGACGGTGGATCTGGTCGATACGAACCGAGCTGGGCAACTGGCTCGGACGTTTCTACTTTCTTCCCCATATTTGACCCTAGCATTATCATGGAGTCGATCTTTCTCCCAACCGGTAGGCAGGAGTCAGTGGGTCTGTACTCTCCATTTCCTGAACACGAGGCATATCAAGATGCTCATAGGGTAAGTCTGGCCTTTTCTTTCCTGCCTTATCTTTTAATCTTTTGTTTCTGAGGTCCCCTTTTTATTTTTCTTTCTAACTTTTCTTGTCATCGTGCTTGTTGCTCTTCAGCGCATGACTGGCTGTCTTCAGCTTTTCTATGTCTCTCGCGCTGCTACCACGCTAGTTTGTGCTAAAGAAGAGGCGAGCTCAAATTTGAAGGCCGAGTTGGAGGTTGCCCAATCAAAGCTAAAGGCGGTTGAGCAGGATAGAGCCTGACTTCGAAAGGAGAGGAGGCTGGCCAAGATTGTGGCCAAGGATGCTGAAGAGGCTCGAGTTAAGCCTCAGACCAAGCTAGAGACATCCCGAACGAGAAGCTAAAGAGGAGCTGGAGAAGTCCAGGAAGGAGGCTTGGCCTATTGGACTCAAGATAGGATATGAGGACTTAGTCGATCTTTGCACTAACGGGTGTCCCGATGTCCCTGCTCGAGATCTTGGCTTGAGCTCCTGGGTTGGATTTCCCGAGACGGTTGAAGGATCGAGATAGGGCTGGAGGAGACGAGACTGGAGGTCAAGCTCAAGCCAATGATCATCTTGAGAGTTCTGTCAACCGAGCTAATTTGTGTTTGCCGTTCTTGTTGAGTAGATTCCTAGGCTTGTTCAGCTAGGGTAGAATTAGAGGTTGGTCTTTCTGACCCTGACCATTTTTTAGGACTTCTTGGTTCGACTTCAAACCCCTTTTGTAATGCACTTTCCTTCAAACGAAATGTTATTATAACTTTTTCATTGTTTTTCTTCTTTTTTTGTGATGTGACCAGTCATTTTGACCTCGGTATTGTTCCATTTTTGTGGTTGAGTTTACTGTTAATGAACTCGTTCTTCTTAGAAAGTTTTGTGCCCACAGTTTCTCGAAATAAAGAACCAGGCCTTGATGACTTCGCCGTTGACCACTTCAGGGTCCGAGACGTGGCTTCACAAGGTTTTGTGGTTTTCTATTAGGGTCAGCCCACAGTTGCTCGTAGTTAAAGGCAAGGACTTGATAACTCCATGGTTGGCCACTCCAGGGTCCAAAACTTGGATTTTTCATCGAATTAATTCCTATTGGGATTCGACCACTATAATTGGTTTAGGGTGTCAACTCTTTCTTTGAAACAGTTGTATTTCGAAGGCTCAACACTTTATTCATCATAACTTAGAGTTGTATATTTTTCCACTTCAGAGCTACAACTATCGTTAGCCACTTTTGGGTTACAAGAAGTTACAAGTCTTGGCTTAGTGTTGACCTCGGTCATTCGATCTCGGGCTCGTGCATAGTAGATAGTTTCAAATCGTCCGTATTGAAGGTTCGAGGCAACTCCTGGCCATTGGGTCGAGCTATCTTGTACCCTTTCCTTTGCTAGCCGCGATCTTGTAAGGCCCATCCCAATTCGTTGAGAGCTTGTCCCCCGAAGTTTGAGCTTGAATTGCACTTTCCTGAGGACCCAATCTCCAACCTTTAAGTGCGTGAGCCTGACATTCTTGTTGAAGTATCTGACCACTTGTAGTTGAATGGCCCGGGGTCGAACTTTACCTCGATCTCTTTACTCCTCTAGTAGGTCCAAGTTTCCCTTGATCAGTTCCCCATTTTTCTCAGGGTCGAAACCTTTGATTCAGGCTATGGGGTACTTTGTCTAGATTGGGATAACTGCGTCCATTCCAATGGTTAAAGAGAACGGGGTCTCCATGGTGGATGTTTTTGGGGTCGTCCTATACGTCCAGAGTATGGAGGGAAGTTCTTTGTCCCATAGTCCTTCGTCGAGGTGAGTTTCTTTGCTAGAGCTTGCTTGATCTCCATGTTCACAGCCTCAACCTGTCCGTTCGACCTCGAGTATTTCACTGAGGCAAACCTCTACTCAATCCCGAGCTCTTCATAGAACTCAAAAAAGTTCAAGCTGGTTAACTGCATTTTGTTATCCAAGATGAGTATCTTCAGGACATCGAATCTGCACACAATAGATCTCCATACAAAGTTCTGGACAGCCTTATCGGTTATTTTTGGGACGGGCTTGGCCTTTGCCCACTTGGTGAAGTATTCCATGGCCACGATTACGAACTTCCTCTATTCTAGAGCTAATGTGAAAGGTCTAAAGATTTCTATTGTTGTGTGTGAAAACATGCATCGTTTTCTTAGTTTTAGTCACGTGTTTTTGTCTATTTTAGTCATAGTTTTAGTCGTTTTTAGTTCCTTTTATTGTTAGGGCGTCGATTTTGCCATATTACTTATTTTTATTACAGAAATGAAGAGTATGGTGTATTTATGGTCATGAGTTATATGGAAGGAGAATTAACGCTGATTTTCTGAAGTTCTGGTTGATCGTGAATAAGCCGAGACGTGTCTACCACTTTTTTGAGCTTTATAATTGAAGTATGCCACTTTTTCAGTGAGCACGGGCCATGCTTATTGAGCACAGGCCGTGCCAAATGCTTTCTGAAGTTCTCTGAGCACGGACCATGGAGACTTGCGCATGGGCCGTGCGCGATGGGCACGGGCCGTGACACCTACGCAAGGGTCATGCTCCCCCTGAAAGCAGAACAATCTTATCTTGCTATTTTGTGGGATTTTGATTATTTTTCATTTCCTATATATACCCACTCTCAAAGAACGAAAGGGGGACGACTTTTATCAGGTTTTTCACCAGAGACGAGGCCGAGATGGTATCCGATTGGTCTTCTCTTCTTGCCATTGATGATAGACGACTCCAAACAACGCTATGTTGGATCATCATCACTGCGGATTGAAATCGGCTGTGTTCGTAAACCAATTTTCATTGGTTCTTGGTTTAATACTCTATCCCTAGTTGTATTGTAATGACTCAATTCGATTGTCTGATGGATTTGTTATTTTCGTTCATGACTATGGTAGCGTAAGACTTTAGTATGACATAGTAGTTAGATCTTTTTCATGGATTCTAATGAGACGTGATTTCTGTGTCTATTAATATCATGTTTGGGATTTGTAATATCATATTCATGTATTGATTTATCTATAATTGCCTATTCTATGTATTTTGATTGATCGCCTGAGTACATGGGAGAAGCATGTAAGCAGTCAACCCATTCTCTTTTGGATGATGATAGTAGCAAGTTTATAGGTTAATGTCATTCTCTTTTGGTTAACTTATGATCGCATGAAAATGGCCATGAAATAGCGCTAATCTGTGTTAGCTAATATTATGAGGTGTTAGAGAAATAATCATGATGCAACATGTTTAGTTTATGTTACATGAAAATGGCCATGAAATAGCGCTAATCTGTGTCAGTAATATCCTTGCCTCATCATCTGTAGGCTATGGTTTATGCTCCCTTGTTGTTTCAACACACCCATTCGTGCACCTCGGTCAGAACGAGTTTGGCTTCCTTCGATCTTAGGCATTTTAGGAGAGACATGGAGTATGATCTTTTGTAGTGGAGGTCCCACAAGTAAGTAGTCTGGGGCTATTATTTGAATCTTCTGAGCCTGGATAGGATTTTTAGGTAGGGTACCCTCTTTCATGTAGGACAGAATGGGGTCGACCCATGACCTCAATGGCTTCGACCCTTCTTGTGGTTCTTATCATCTCGATATAGAACCTGTCCTAGGTCCATTTCCCAGCCCGAATGACAACTTGTTGAGGGTGTCCGCCACACCATTCTCCCCCCGAGAGATTTGTCGAATTTGTAAAATCGACGAATGTCTTTTTTAGCTTGAACGTTTTTGCGAGTTATCCCTTCAGATCTGGTCTGACCTCATATTTAGCAAGAATTTGCTCGACCACCCAGGTTCGAATCAGAGTAGATTTCTTGATTGCCTATATTTAATTGTTTTGTTAAGCTCGGGCAAGAGATCAGGGCCTCATACTCTGCCATATTGTTTGTTGTAGTGAATTCAAGTTTGACTGAACAAGAGAGTTCCCATCCTTGAGGGGAGATAAGTAATACCCCTGCCTCTGAGCCTCCCTTATAGGATGAAATGTCTACATACCCTTTGCAAGTCGATGTTTTTTAGGTTAGATTTGACTCAGTGGTTGGTTCTTGGTCATCCTAGAAGTTGCACTCGGCTAGAAAGTTAGCCAATGCTTGACCTTTGATTGATGACTTGGGCTTGAATTGAATCCCGTACTCGTTGAGTTCGTTCGACCACTTTAAGAATCGACCTGACATTTCTAGCAAATGGAGGATTTGTCTCAAGGGTAGGTCCATAACAATACAAATCGGGTTGGAAGTACTACCTCACTTTTCTGGCTGCGATCACAAGTGATAAGACTACCTTCTCAATCTTTGGATATCTGATTTCTGCCCCATAGAGTACCTTGCTCACATAGTAGATAGGCTTTTGTTGATCAGCCTCTATCCAAAGTAGGACTGCGAAGAGAGCTTCTTCCGCAGTGCAAGATACAGAAATAGCTTTTTCGATTCCAAAGGTCTAGTCAAGAGGGGTATCTCCAGGAGGTAGAGCTTCAATTGTTCAAAACCGGCTTGGCACTTATTGTCCCATTTGACCTCAAGCCCTACTCCTCGGAGAACTTTGAAGAAGGGCATGTTGCGTTCTACACCCCTAGACATGAACCTTCCAAGGGCAGCTATACACCGGATAAGTTTTTGCACCTCCTTGTTGCTTCTTGGGGATCTTATGTTGAAAATTGCATCAATTTGGGAAGGGTTAGCTTCGATTCCTCAGTGGGTTATCGGATATTCCAGGAACTTTCCTAAGGAAACTCCAAAGGCACACTTGGATAAATTGAGCTTCATGTTATATTTTCAGGCTCTTTTGACTTGATCAGCATGTCATCGACATACACCTAGCAAGGGTTTGAAAACCTTATTCAAGAGTCTTTGGTATGTTGCCCTGGAATTTTGCAAACCGAATGGCATCATTACATACCAAAAGGTTCTGAGGTCGCTGACAAAGGAGGTCTTCTCTTGATCCTCTATCGCCACGAATATTTGATTGTACCCTGAGAACGCGTCCATGAAGGACAACAATTTATGTCCCAAGACGGCATCTACAAGTTGATCGATCTTGGGGAGAGGGTAGCAATCTTTTGGGCAAGCCTTGTTGAGGTCGATGAAATTGACACGCAATCATTGCTTCCCATTGGTCTTTCTCACCATCACAACGTTAGCAAGCCATTTCGGGTACTTGACTCCTTGATGAACCCAGCCTCAAGGAGTTTGTGAACTTCCTCAGCTACAGCCTTCTTTCTTTCTTCAACAAAGTGTCTTCTTTTTCTGCTTGATGGGTTGGCCTCAAGGTCAACCTAGGGTCTATGCACGATTACTTCAGGATCGAAGCCAGGCATATCAGAGGGTGCCCAGGCTAATATGTCCAAGTTTGACGTTAGGAACTTTATAAGGTACAACTTCATTGGATCTTGTAGCGGAGACTCGATCCTCACACATTTGGTCTGAGCTGTAGCGTTTCTTTTCCTTTGAGCCCAGGATGTTGCCTTGGTGTAGTGGTGCAATATTGTTTGGATATCCTTGGATCTCCACAAATAACTCCTTCCCCATTCTGGGTCAGAAACATACGCAGCATATAATAAGGGGCGATTAGTATCTGGAAATCAACAATTGTTGGCCTTTCATGTGTACGTGGATGGGAGGTCAAGCATTAAGAAGTCAACCATCCTTGTAAGGGTCCGACCACTTCCGTCTTCACCTATCGTCAGAGGGAGGGATATGTAAGGTTTCGGGCAGATGGTATCTCCCGTGAAACCCACAAGGGGAAACCTGAAAGGCTTGAGGTCCTTCTCTCCAAGCCCTTTCCTTTTGATGGTAGTGAAATAGAGGATGTCCGAAGATGGCCCATTGTCGACAAAGATCTTTTCAACGTCGAACTCCCCTATGATAAGGGTGACCACGAGGGTATCATCATGGGGAAACTTAATCCCGGGGTCATCACCTGGTCAGAACTGGACCTCCGGGTTGTCCCTTTGCCTTTTTCACATGACTTTTTCCTTAGGTAGTTCTTCACTTGCTCGTGTTGTCCCCCTGCCCTTGCTGGGGATAAGGGCTCCGAAGATGACGTAGATCCTCGATCTTTAATGAGGTCGGTCATGTTGACCCTGGGCCTCTGGAGACTTAGGTCAGTCTTTGGTCTTAGGTGGGGTTTTTGTCTCATCTTGATCCTTCTGGAATTTCTTTAAGTGTCCTTGCGTGGTGAGCTCCTCTTTGGCATCTTTCAAGTGTCTACATTCCTTCATGTCGTGAGCACGATCATGATGGCAAAGGCCATATCGGAATCGATCTTTGGGGTATCCTAGGAACTGTTGTTTCTCGGGCTTATTCGCGAAGAGGTTTTCTTCTCGAGCTGCTGCAAGGACCTCCCTTCTAGTTGAATTTATTGGGGTATACTTGTCGTGAGTAGGTGCTTTGTTGGGGTTGATTGGTTTCTTTTCTTTTTGGTTTGTCCTTTCTTGGCTCTGTCCGTCATCCTTCCTTCATTAATGGTCAAACCTATTTCGGGTTGACGTTTCACCCGTGCAGGTAAGGTTGGAGTAGAATCCGTACCTACGATCCTTGACTTCCATGGCAGTTTCGGCGTGGATGTCCTTGACTTCCCGAACTTGGAAAGTAGGTCGATATAGGTCCACTTCTCTCATTTGGAGAGGTTATAGGAGAGCTCCCTCCTTTCGAGGCCCACGATCAAGGCCTCACATATGTCACTATCGTCGGGATCTTCGACTTTCACGACCTCGGTATTGAACCTTTGGATAAAGGATCGGAGGTCCTCCCCCGGATGTTGGGCGATCTTATAGAGATAGCTCGAGGTGATTTTTTCCCTATGGTTGTTCACATAGTGTCGCTAAAATAGATCGGCCAACTCGTCAAAGGACCCAATTGAGCAGGTCGGGAGGTTATTAAACCAGGCCCGAGCTGGACCACATAGTGTTGTAGGAAAAGCCTTGTACATCACCGCGTCACTGGTGGCTTGGATATTCATCAATATTTGGAAGTTTTGCACGTGCCCCTCTTGGTCAGTCGTTCCATCATAACTATCAAAGACAGGCATTCGGAACTTGTCCGATGGCCTATCCGTGTTGCTTTCTTGGGTGAATGGCCTATCCGTCCGGTAGATTCTCTTGGTCCATCTTCAAGCATTTTCATCCATTTTTCACGAATTGTCAAAAGTTACTCTTCTCAATCAAATCTACAATGAAAATATGAAAACAATAGTATCCAAGTCCAAAAACATAAATTAAACTAAAAATATGAAATAAAGAACAAAAATACTACAAAACGATAGGTTTAACATGAATAAAATACGTGCGTTTACAGACACATCAAATTTTCCCAAGTTAAACCTTTGCTTATCCCTAAGCAAAGCTAAAAACAAAACAAAGACTCAACTTGAAAACTGAAAAACGAATGAAATATGAAAACTTCCACAGCTCAAGCATTAACGTAATGAGAATACCAAAAATCAGTTACACTAAGCATATGTCAAATGAACATTCATCACAGAGCCGCCCATCATCCCTATTCACATCAAATAAATTTCCCCTCAAATCATCCCCCCCTCATGGTCCTTCACACCCAACAGATATTCCCAAGTTCTAGTAGCATAAAACATTTTCAAACTTCGATTTCAAAATTCATTTATTCTACCTCGTTACTTCCTTATGGTCAGAATTGCGGCCGACATGGGTCATTCCCAAAGCCATCAAGGTCTGAAAGGAGGTCTAGATTTCCTAATGGATATGTTTTTTTTTTCAAGCTCATCTTATTGAATACCAC
>JAOVYX010018631.1:0-19822 GCA_035668315.1 Drosera spatulata
GTTCATCGTTCATAAATTTTATTTATGCATTCGTTGCATACGCTTCGTACATATATTTTTAATCCAATATATATTTTAAAATTTGATAATTATTATTATTTTTTTTTTTTTTGGGTTATTACATCTGGACTTAGCTGATGAACGTCTTGAGCCGTTTCTGATCAGAAAACATCTCAAGATAAGTAAGGATTAAAATGACGTGAGAACCAAAACATGTCACTTCAACAAATATCAGAAAGCAACAATTATGATAGAAAAACTTACAAAAGTATGGATCATTAGAATATGAAAAACAATAAAATAAACAAGGTTGTTTTCAACTCAATCAACCAAGTATGACGTATTCCTGTCGTAGCACAAAGAAGGGACCTCAAACGAGTTTTCAAAAAAAAAGGACAAGTGTACTAGATTATTATATGTAGACTTGTGAAAGATTAGCCAAGCTCACGAAAAACGGATTTACGATCACTCTGAATCCAGATTTTCAAAACAAAAATCACTAAAACACTTTTATAAAAGAATAAGGACAGCTTGACATCATCTCAATAAAATAACTATAACTTTATAGCCAAAACTCCAAATCAGATTGAGAATGAGAATACGTATCTAGATTATAGAAAAGACGAGATCGTCGTGTAGAGGAGTTAAGAGATTGATTGATGATGAAGGTAGGGTTTTTTTTCCCTTCTTCTTCTCTTTTCCTTCTTCTTCGCTTGGTTTTGAGAACGAATGTGGAAATCGTTCGAGTTTAGGGTTTTCAAAATCTAGAGTTATCTATGTAAGAAGAAGATAACTTCGTCATGAATTAATATGTTAGGATATATTTACCTAATTTTAATTATTTTTCGTTTTTTAATATTAGATTAATAATATCATATCAAAACTTTATCAAAAATATCTTATTTGAATCAAAATTATGAATTTAATTACAAAATATTGATTGAAAGTTAAAGAATCATAAAAAATTCAATTTAGGGTCGGGTTATGTGACAGTAGATCCCCAGGAGACTTCTGTTGCCATCGTATTGAGGCAGATGATAAGAGGTGGGCGGTATGTTGGATTGTCTACTTGTTATGAATTTGAGTCAGTTGACAACTAATAAACAGATTGTTTGCCACGTTTATGGAGTGCTCTGTTCTCGTTATGGACTGCGGTCAGGTTTTGTCAGCAAGGGTCAGAGATATTTGATAAGGACAAGGGACGAATATTCTCGTGTTTTCTTCTTCTTCTTCTTCTTTTTTTTCCTCTTAAGTTGGTTATCTTATCCTTGTGGTAGATTAGTGATGAAACATATATGCATTGCATACTTGCTCTTCTTCTTCTATCTATTGGGAGAGAGATCCACTTTCCACATTATGTTGAAGGTATATACTGTTTCAGAAAGTATTGCGAATATGCTAGGGTATGGGCTTGAGATGATTGTATTGCCAAAGTGGATATCTATTCAGCTACTTCCTCGCAAGCGTCTATCAGTTTTTGACGCTTTGATGAGGTCATTCTTTCGACAAAAAACAAATGACCAACATCTTCTTGTAGTACTTCTTATGATAAGTTAATGTTACATTCTAGAACGAGATTAGATGTTTGGACATTTCTTTTCTGCAACAAGTTCCACCATAATTCTTATCGTTTTCTGTTGTGCTGCAGGCGGCAAAGGAATTTGAATCCGAGCTGAAGAAAGATCCTGATACTCTAAGCGATGCAGTAGATCCCAAGCCTACTGCTGCCAGTCTACAAGCGAAAGACGATTCTCAAGTCGCAACCTCTAAGGATACATGATGAGCGTGTAAATTTTGACCTCTTTGCTTACAATTCTGCTAGTGATTCCCACACTACGTTGTGTATATTCCTCTCATATTTATTTGATTTGTGCTATACTGCATGATTCATGATGAATGAGATTCAATCCATTCACGTGACAATTATCGCAGCTTCTTAGAGGAGAGGCGTTCATGATAACCTGATAACAAGGAAAGGGGATGGTTTGGAGAGGCCTATTACCCCTCTGGTGTTCATTATATGTTCCAGTTGAAGCGGTAGCCTGTCTGTGAATTTGGTTAGATTTGTATCAGTGAAATGTGCATGATTTCACTCTACTGTGATCATGGGTGAGGATTTGTCTCAAGAATTCCTCTCGATTGTTTGAGCGTTGCATCTGTGTTTTTTCCCAGGTAACTTTCACAGGTATTTGCCCAGCAAGCAAAATCCTGTTCTGGAAGTATTTTCCTTGCTGTTCTCAGGCGGCGAGGAGCTGGCCGAGAGTCGATTAACAGAACTTTTGTTTTGAGTTTCACCATGTTATTGGAGTCCCTGCAGCATCAGCCCGAATGCGATCAATGATGAACTCACAGTATTACACTGTACTCAAGGTGTGCCGCTTCTGGAGATCACTTGTAGGCTTCGGTATCGGGTATTGTGTTCGGTTGCACCGCTGATTCGATTCCTATAAGCTGCAATCATCACATTGATTAGTAACCTGTCCAATGTTCATCTTGTTATGTGATGTCAAATATGTTGTTATGACGGTGCTATTTTTCTCTACTCTCTATAATACACCCTGCTAGCTTGTGGTCAAGCAACTTCAACTCTATATGTGATTATCATGAAACTCTATGAGTCGTCTCCTCTCACTCCTTGCGATGTCTTCATCATTGGTCATTTTGGATATGTTGAGAATATGTATAAATCAATGTTTTCTCATGTTCATTGTGACAAGAATTTATAGGTGAACAATCTGTCCAAAATCTGTATTGAACATAAACACCATTAATAATCTGAGAGACACGTTTTAGAAGCTTTTTTTGATTCTTACAACATATCCATGTCGATGTTAACCTCACTTTTCTTATATCTAAGTAAAGTGCGTTACATTAATCGCAAACCGAGACATAACATAATTTTTTTTTTGCGACGAGGGTGTTCGGGTCAGATCGCGCGCATCTCGACTAATCCTCCAGACACTGACAAGACGTCCTCCACCAACATCGGGTAAAGCTTTGACCGAAGTCAACGCGCGTGAGTCGGACGTAGCATAATTTTGTCACTCAAAATAGTCAGCCAAGTGATCATCAAATAGCCCTCGTTTTTTCTCAAACTCGCTCCGCTCCGCCTCTTCACCTTCACCACCTTTCTCCTCCACACTCTCACTCGCAATTCTCCGCCCACACTCGATGTCGGCTAATCAGCCACCAGTAGACGACGACAACAGTGTAGTCGGAGACGATTTCTTCGAGCAAATCCTCTCAGTCCCAACATACACCACCGCCGGCGGCGGCGTCGTCCCTTCATTTTCCGGCAGCGATCATGCCCAGATATCGGTGCTGGGTTTGGGCCCTGGTGATGGGCCGGCCCAGGCCCATCTTCATGGGCTGAATGTGGGGGTCGGCGGCGCTGGTGGTGGGTATAGAGGGATGGCTGGGGGTTTGGGGTTGCCATTGGGGTTGAGGATGGATGACTCCGGCGGTGGCGGCCGCGGGGTTTTCAAGGCGGAGGATGGCGAGGGTTACGTCGCCTCGTCGTCTTCCAGAATCAACGTATGGGTTCAGGCTTTTTAATTAATAATTGAATTTTTTTTATTGTTTTTGTGTTTTTATATCTTATGTTTATACTTAAAAGTTTATCTGTCCGAAGTAAATTCGTAACATTAGGGAGTATACTGTTCAATTGGTCCAATCCGTCTTTGTTTTTATCTGTGCTTGTTCAATGCACAATCCTCTCCAAGTCTCCAAGCATAAAAGGCAGCGGGGGTGAGAAGAAAGTAGCCAGAAAGAAAAGCAGTAAAACAGTAAAACTGTAAAAAAATATATTTAGAAGTTTGATTGTATAAAAGGTTAAAAATATAAAATTGAATAAAAATATATAAAAATTTACGTATTTGTACGATAAAAATACAGGTGGGATCAGAGCTTGAATTTAAAATAAAAAGAAAACATTTATATTTAAACGTGATGTTTAGAAGAGTAAGTTTTCTCAGAATAATTCATCTTATGTGATGTTTAAGCGTGAGATACTTTTTTTCTTGCTTTGTCGGGGAGTGTTGAGCTTCTTCTGAATTTGGGTATCGTTGCCTTTTCCCATCCTCTTCGTGTCTCTATCCTTTTCTGATTCCTTTGTCTTTATATTTTGACTTTTGTTTAAATAATGTTAGCAGCAGTGGTATGGTTTGAATTAAGGATATACTCTTTCCAAACACTTTCCCGTGGCCAACACAAATCTTGTTTGATAATGTGATGGATATTGCGCATAAATCATTTACTTCTATGTGGAATTTGGTTCGTTGACGGAACACTCTTAGAGTGTCCTGTTATAGATTCGATATTCACAGAATAGATTTTTTTGGACCTATAAGGAGTGTGCATTCCTTTTTTCACTCAGAAACATCCTCTAGACGGAAACATCAGAAAGGAGTATGGTAGTTTATAGTTACTACAAAATTCTGTGAATTTTGATGGAATGATTTCACTGATGAAAGTATCTCAATCATGTTAATCTCCCTTAAACGTTTGTTTTTGTGCATGCAATGCAGGAGGGAGACTCAATGACCATGACGAACTTGTTTCCGTCGTTTCCCCAAATGCAGCCTCATGGCTCTCATCACCAGCCGATTCGGCCTTCGTCTCTTCCTTTGCATCAACTTCACCAGGTTACCCTCTCATCGTGAAATACTTTAATGCCTAACTTTCGTAATCAAAACGGCCTTTGCTCCGAATGATGCAGTGGCAATACGTGTATACTTTTACTGTTACATATCGATTTCGTGGACAGTAAAGGGTTTGAACTTTCCTCAGCAGTGAGTACTATCATATATACTCAGTAACACTCTCTTAAACGGAGACTACACCAAGGATGCTCCTTTCAATTATTTGCTGCTCTTTACACGTATGAAGTGCCATTTTTCGAATTGTCACATTCAGTGGTGGGACTTCTTCTAGTGAGTGATACATTTTCCTGTACGTTTAAACTGTGCATCTGAAACTGGAGTTGGAAAATTCTCGGTGGGTGACGTGGGTCCGCTTCGTATGATCTTCAAATTAAATGATGAAATGCTGACGTCGGGTCGACGCAACAAGAAAATATTAGCTTTGGTCCTCTGTCAAATGGCGGACATGCCAATTCCTCGTGATCGTTGTCTTAGGCTTGCTTTTGATTAAGGACACACATTCTTTTAGTTCTTCACCTCATTTTGCTTAGCGTGCTCTTTCATCTGACGGATGAATGTATGTCCTCGAACAAACAATCCTACTTTACGAATCAGTTTTATTTTTGTTCTGCATCATGTGTCTCGTTATAATATCAGCTTTTACTTATTCAGACTCGGTATGTGCAGCATTATATGGTTCATCTTTGTGCAAGAGAAAAGCGATTAATCAGTTGCAAGTTTTGTGCTTGCAGCATTTTCAGGGTCAATCATCCCCTGCTCCAACAGCTGCAGTGTCTCATCCGCCAACCATCCGACCACGAGTGCGTGCAAGGCGAGGCCAAGCCACAGACCCTCATAGTATTGCTGAACGGGTAAATTTATAACACCTATTCAGTTAGTTGTAGAAGAAGCATGAAGATTATACAAGAATTTAGATTTCCCTGACGAGCATTCCTTCTCACAGATGCGCAGGGAAAGAATAGCAGAGAGAATGAAAGCTCTACAGGAACTTGTACCCAGCTGCAACAAGGTTACTTAAATTTACTAGGAGTAATTCAGTATTATCCTTTGAAGTATGTTCTTTGTTTTGTAACATGTAACTAAAACGAATTCGAGGTATGGTAAACAGATCAAATTGATTATTATACATTTAGTACATCATGAAATTGATCTTGTAGTGGTTTTGCTTCTATCCGCAGACTGATAGGGCTGCAATGCTTGACGAAATTGTCGACTATGTCAAGTTTCTGAGGCTCCAAGTCAAGGTACTTCTCTTGGGAAATAGTATGTTTTTTTTAATATTCCGTTTGCTCCTCTCTAGATGAGTGTTTTTCCTGTCCACATTAACCTATCATGTAGAAGTTGTTTCCGGTATATACGGGTTCTCGTCTCGTGTTGCACTAGTGACTAGTTTTCGCATTACTCAGTGGTATTCTGGGATTGTTCTCTTTAATGTTTGATTTTTCTTCTTTTTATTTGTGTTCAAAACGGCTGCCTCCTTTTTATTTTCTTGTTCGTTCTCAGTTGCACTCATGGTTAAATGTTTTATTTAATGAAATCACAAATCCAGGTTTTGAGCATGAGTAGATTGGGTGGAGCTGGCGCGGTAGCTCAACTTGTTGCCGATGTTCCTCCATCCTCACTAGAGGTAAACCAACACCGATAAGTGATCACGAACTTGACTTGTTAGCATTAAAGCAGGTCATTTTTTCCCATTGGGACTGACATTCTCGTGTATGGCAGGTGGATAGCGTGGGAGGTGGACATCAGCCAGTTTGGGAGAAATGGTCGAACGATGGGACAGAGCAGCAAGTCGCCAAGCTTCTGGAAGAAGATGTTGGCGCTGCAATGCAGTTCCTTCAGTCCAAGGCGCTATGCATCATGCCCATCTCATTGGCCTCTGCCATATTTCAATCTCAACCGCCGGATGCTACGACATCTATCAAGCCTGAATCGTCGAACGTGTAAATGTCCTAGCTCTCATCCAACCAGGGCCTCGCATATGCCTTTGCGTCTGACATAAAGGATGCGAAGTTTGTAAAGTCGAAGGTGAAGGTTTTAGACTAATAGTTAAATATGGGAATAGTAGAGAAGCTTAGTATGACGATGGCTTCTAGTCGACGAGAAGCTATTACCAGCAGTTTTTGTTGCTGGTGCCATGTATCTTCAAGCGTTTTGAGTGTGTTTGACATGATAAAAATCATTATGGATGCAATGCAGCATTGACAATATGAATTGTAGCCATCAGATGTATAGGAATTATCAGGTTGCCTTTGCGTAATTTCATATCGATTTTGGAAGCTACTGGCTATTTCCGATCGTATCAATGGACATGCCACTATCACAAGATATGTCCGACGTGGTCGCATGTCAACTTTTACACAGCACAAATATCAGACTTATGATTCTTACATTTGGGACTTGCATGTACCGGCACTAGTCTATTTAGATGAAGAATTTACATACACTGAATTAGGAGAAAACTGGACTAGATCTTTATAACGTGAAGTCCTTTTATAAATAGGAACGAGAAGATAACGATTGAAATAATCTTTTTTTATTATGAAATCTGTTTTTTCCTTATATTTATAGATCTCTTTTGTAATTTTAACTGTTGATCTGTTGATTTCCATGATGACAGTTGATCTACATCCTTTCCCTTTACAACAATCAATATATATTATAAATCAATAAACTTGCGTGCATTTTATGATAAGATGAATGTCACTAGGGTTATT
Source organism: Drosera spatulata (assembly GCA_035668315.1). Classification (NCBI taxonomy): domain Eukaryota; kingdom Viridiplantae; phylum Streptophyta; class Magnoliopsida; order Caryophyllales; family Droseraceae; genus Drosera; species Drosera spatulata. The sequence goes on from JAOVYX010018631.1 coordinate 7,379, forward strand.
TTCGCCATTATCATTCTAAATATAGGGTTATCTTGGACATCACACTTCTACATATAATGATAATTTAATGGCTTTAATGTTATGAATATGATGAACAATTATTTTCTTTACTTTTCTTCACAGAGTTGTTTTGTAACCTCCCAAGCTCATTAACTACTCTTTTTTCGCCTTCCCACTTTTATAGCGAGTATCATTTTCGTCTCGCTCAACGACTGCTCTGTTTCCTTTGTTCTGTAGGTTTATCGAATCAAACAAGACCATCAAAGACTTCACTTTCAGAGACTACAAAAACCCCAAATCGCTATTACTTTTTCAGATTTTCATAATTTTGATATTGCTTGTTTTTTACTAATCGAAATTTTGGGGGAAAATATTGTTAGTTTTACTCGGCTGCTGGTGTTCACAATGAAAGTTGCGATCCAAACAATGACAAAGAGCAGCAGCGACCGATTCGTCGCCCTCTTTGATGTAAGTGAGTTGAAAACAAGCTCGATGCAATTTGCTCAATTTTGTTTTTGTTTTCTGTTGTGTTGAATGAATGTTGCGAGTACTTGCATTGCAGTGATGCTGCTGTTTTATTTTTGCATTGCAGTGACTCCGATAGTTAGCGCAGCTACTTATGCAGTGTATTCTAGAATTCCTATTAGTACTAAGTATACTTATTGTTAACATGGACTTCTGTTGGGAAAAGTCGATATGTGGTGCATCGAAAATTGTCCAGCATTTTTCCCTTGTTGCGTTATAAAAAAAGAATAAATAAATAGCCCAAAAATAAATGGAGTCGACATCAAAATTTTACGTGGAAACCCCTTAAAAATAAAAGGGTAAAAACCACGGGATCATTGCGGTACCAAAATATCCACTAAAGAGGGATTACAAATATCGTCCCTAAACTGTGTTAAGGGATTACAATCACCAGGACAACTCTCACTAATTTTTCTTCTCTAACGGAATAAAAATTATACCCGTAGAGGATACCCCTCAATATCCCAAACTAGGTATTTTTCTAACTCTTCTGATGCTATTTTTGTGTTTGATGTTTGGTATTAATTTCCTTGCTCCATATTTTAGTGATTTGAGGACGTCTTTTTTTTCCTTTCCTTCACCGCGTTCGTTTGCTGATGCCGCTCTGCCCGAAAAGTCTCGCGTTTTGCTGAATGCTCTTGATTTATTTGGTTAGTTGGCACAGGTTCCTTTGGGTTCATCGATCTATATACAACATTCAAATAACTATGTTGCTCTGATCTTTAATTTCGTTTTGTTTTCCAGATTGCATTTTGTCTTTTGGATCTACAAATCCTGGTTATCAATGTTCTTTGTGCCGACGTTGATCTAGGCAATGATGACATATATATTCCTTTATGTATTTTGTTGACGGTCACTTCATCTCAGAGCAATGTATGATCATAGCAACATATGTTAATACTCAAATATGATCATATCAACATATCTATAACTTAGATATGACCATAACAATTTGTTAAATAATTTTCTCTGTATGAAGCTATCATTATAGCTTATTTGATCAAAATAAACAAACATCCACGTGGATATGCAAACCAATATATATTATAAATCAACAAAGTTATATGTTTTTTATGGTATGTCATTTCTATATAATGCCACAAGGGATAGATTAGTCATTTCAATATTTTTTTTCATTTTATCATTTTTAAAAATTGATTTAATTAAATGATCCTCTTTAAAGCATTGATCTTTTGTATTTTATGTGTCATGATTTTTATCACACCATTGAATGTCCGCCCCTTTAATTGTCAAAGATCTGAGGGCTAGGATTAAATTCATGATGAACTTTGCAGCAGTTCTTAGGCATCCGGTGCAGTCCATTGCCAGAAGTTCTGTTATAGCATATCATATTATGGGAAAGGACATCAAATGGGGATTGTAATACTCGGGAATTTCTCATTCGGGGATTGTAATGCATATCATCTTGCCAGAAGTTCTGTTTTTGGCATTTCTTTTTTCTAAAGAATATTTCTGTTAAAATTGGCAAACCTAGAAATAAAAACAGTTGCGCCGACATCGGTGGCCAGTGTGAGATGATGCCGGCGGCGACTGCGTCAGCGACGGCCGAATACGGAGGTCGGTGACTCCGTTTTCCGCACTAATGATGCATTTCTGGCCTCGTTCTGTATTTCGCTGTCTATTAATCTCATCCAACAAACGCAATCGAGCGTCCCTAATGCAAATTTTAATTGAAATTTGAATATATTTTGGGAATTTAAGGTAATTAGTGCTATGCAGCTTGATGTCTGATCGTAACTGTAATTATTCGGCTTTCTGTCGTTTAGATGAATGAATGCATTCAGTCACTTGGTTGAAAATCATAAACCTTCTGAGTGTATGTTTTCGTTAATTCGAATTTTTGATAAAAAGGTCCCAAATTATCCAAATTGTCAACACCCACTCTCCCTCTCTTCTTCTCCCCTCCAGCACCGCCACTCAGAGACGCCCAACGCTGTCGTCCTATCTCCACCCCTCGCCGCCCACAATCACCGCCCATCTCCACCACTTCTCTAACACCACCACGTCGTCGCCTCTTCACCGAATTCCATCGCGCTTTCTCCTCAACTCCCACTCATCTCTCCACAAAGAGTGAAGATTGATTAATCTAGACGTGTTCTACTACAGTGAAAGTTTTCGATGATTTTGATTAGGTTAGACTTCGATGCTACGTCATATCTGGCAATCGGGTGATGCGAATCGTCGCGTGAGCAAGGGAAGCAAGAGGTGGGATTTGACGAGGCGGCGAAGATCGTGGCGGTGAAGGCAAGTCCACGGATGATCCACCAACCGAGGTAGACGACGATCGAGAATGAATTGATCATTCGGTTAAGTTCCGGCAACGTTTACTGTAAATCACTACTGTTATATAACATCGAAAATGATCAGGAAAAAATTGTTTGGTGTCTGTTATTTGTTTCGAACTTCATAGTTACATGTTCGACTGGTGCTAGGTAAGTTCTTAAGTTGCTAACTCACCGGATCCTTGTTTGTATCTTTGACAAAAATCAATCGTAGTCGTATTATAAATTGTTTCTATGGGTAGATTGTTTTGATGAACTTGAATTCGTATTTTGTACTCAAAAAGCTTGTGTTGCTATATAAATAACTCAGTATCTAGTTGTGGTCACATTCAATATCGGGATTGATTGTGAGCATTTGTGATGTCGGAAATCTAAGATCGAGGTGGTGGTGATAGTTGCTGATGGCAATGTCCATGATCGGATATTTGTTGTTGCCCTAGTCGTATACCGACAGACGTACTAGTTTTTTGAGAGACTAATTACTTTTGTGCAAAAAGGTAGTACGTCATCTAGTACATTTGTGCAAAAAGGTAGTACGTTTAGTAAAAATATATCATGTATATCATCTATTATGTTTGTGCAAAAAATAAAATAAAAATAGTACATCTAGTGAAAAAGAAATTATGTACATCATATTGATTGATATCGATGCGTAGATAGTGTTTCGGATTAACGTATCTTTTGCTATCATATTAAGTAAAGGAGATGCTTTTTCTACTGATCTGATAATGATCTTGCTCTAGATAAAATGCAATCATTGATGATAAAAGGTTTGATTTCACATGAGCTTTTAGATATCAGTTCGTGATCAAAATGTAAATTGCAACACTTGCAAATACATGCAACCATATACATCATTCATCAGTAAGTTTGACAAAATCGACAAGGGATTGAGTTCGTTTGGTTAAGATAAACAGAAAAAATTATCACATCACTCGATCCTTTGTAATGAGAAGTAAAAGAAATTAGAACATAGATACGGTTGAGGCGCATGGAAAATGATGATGATGATGATCGATCGATGTTGAGATAAAGATCGATGTAACGCCCCGACTTTCCGTACCGAAAGACACGTGGGCGTTATGCCGTCACAGACACAATCCGTGAACTGAATAAACCGAATAGGTTTAAGGGTATAAAAGTCAAAGAAACTATAAATAGAAGCCACAGTCATAGCTTACAATTTCGATATCTGTTTTAAGTACAGCATTGATGCAAAAACAATGCAGATTGATTATTACATTAAACAAAATAGATCCTCTGATCCGCTATTACATTCGAAAATATGTGAGATCCTCTTTATGCATGTAAACTCACACTAAGAGCCTTCAGGTGTTGTTGGGGCATACCTGTAATTGAAAAACATAACCGTGAGCTAATAAAGCTCAGCAACCTAAGGTGTGTGAATCCCAATTACATGGAACTTCCGCTAACGGCTATGGCGACCGTCGAATGTCCCTAAAATATTATTATAATATGATAAATATGGACGCCATATCAAACAGTATTGTTTCGCATTGCTTATATGACTTCGTATCGCTTTTAAGAGTTATTCCTTTCTTTTGCATTTATTTAGGGTTCATGACTTGACTCAAAAGCGACAACTCCAAGGATATGACCGACTCGGAGTACAGAGATAAAGTGTCAATCGTCAGCCGGGCTACCCAATAGATTCTGTATTCGTACCTGCCTACTTCGTGCGCGCCTTACACCTCTTGTGCGCATTCAATGAGGCACCGTATGTCAGCATTGAGATGATTTGGACCTCCTTCAAAGAACAACCTGCGGTTCCGTCGCAACGGCGTCGAAGACGCTGCGTGCATGCAAAGAGGATGAGGGATGTCCATCACTTCCTAGTTAGTTTTCACCCGTGACGATGACTCAGAGGATAATATTGGAGTGCAATGACTCAAACAAAGCCACCAAGGCTATTGAAGGAAGCAATAAATGATCGCAATGGATCAAAGAAGGGACGCCATGTTCAACCTTCTCAATATTTTCAGGGAAAACGACCAACGATCCAACGGATCCAAGAAGGAACGTCAATGTCGACCTTGTCAGTTCAGGAATGCGATATTTCTTATTTGTTCGCTTTTTCATTAGTTCACATAGATAGTGTAAATATGTTTTACATCCCCGGTTTTCTTGTAATTAGTCAATTAATGGTCGCTTTCATTTATTTTTCGAGAGGGTATATATAATATAATGGTGTGTATTTCAGCTTATTTCAACCCCAAATACCCCATCACGTATCAAACACGATCATATATGCACGTCAAATGCTATATTTCTATACGTATGGGTTATATATCTCAAATACGCATTTAGGTTTAAGGTTCGATGCACAAAATTGATGATTTCCTGGTCAGAAGGCCGTCGCGGTCGTGACTGCCCCTATCGCGGGAGTGGTGTGAAGTGGTGAGGAAAGGTGATGGAGAAAGCGGGAGAGTGCGGGAGGAAGTGGAGAAGTAGGTAAGTGTGGGAAAATATCTCGTCCCGTCCCACGATACGTCTCGTTCAATCTATTATTTACCTTAATTTCATAATATTAATTTATCAATAATTTATTTGCATCGATAAATTTATCCCATATACGAAAGTATCACCTCGCGAGCCATAATCCATTATTTATGGGATTAAAATCGCTAACCCTTACGCACAACGTTTATAACGTTGTAACGTTATTCGTTCGTAATATTTATCGACGCGTTCAACTAATCATCCGAAATATTCTATCGTCATATTTGATTTAATAATCAAATATTTCCCTGGATTAAATCTATAATCTTTATGCGCGATAAAATTTTAATTCGTAACGTTATATGTAATGTCTTTTATTCATGCTTTATATACATATGTACTGTACGTTTGTTATATATTCATTTTTAAATCCTCAAATTTTTCGGGTATTACAATCGATGATGATGATCGAATATCGATGATGATAATCGATGATAATGATCGATTAAATCAATTCAATGATGATGATGATGATGATGGATGATGGATGATGGATAATGAAGATGTAGATGAAGATGTAGATGATAGATGATCGATAATGGAGATGATGATAAACGATGAAGAAGATGATAATGATGGTGGTTGATTGTGAAGATGATAATGATTGGTCATGAAACAAAGAAAGAAAAAAAGAAAAAAAAGGAAATAAGAAAAAGAACAAATTAGGAAATGTTTGATTTTTTTTGTTAAAGTGGTACTTTGTGAGAATAAAGTTATCTTGATAGTATCTTCTACTGAAATTATGATATTTATCAAATTATTCGAATAACTCCATTAATCAGATTAAATTCTTATAGTGAGTGATGTAAAATTGTTACTTTTGTTTTTATCTTTTTGGCAAATATTCATGGCTTTTATAGTAAAACATTTTAAATCGTTATCTATTTCTCGCGGTAATTAACAATAACGATAAAAATATTTATAAACATATTTTTTTCTATCATGACTTATATAAAATGTTTAATAATATCTATGGACTTTAAAAAAAATGTAATATGAAAAATATTTGGTCTCTTTTTTTCATAATTATTGGTGATTATCAAATATATTGGGTGAGATAACCATTGGAATATAATGGGATGTCATATCAAGAGATCGATCTCTGAATTTATAATATATATATACATTGGTTTTTTTTCATAATATCATTGCAGGTTATGATATGAGTTCATAGCTTTGATATAACTGAATTCTCGACATTTAATAATGGTGCAAAGTGATAGGAGTCTCTAGCATTCCATCATCTAGTCTTCTGAGTTATGTTGAAACGTGCTCTTTTTGATCGTCATCTTAGCTAAGGAGTATTGGTTAATTCGGGAAGATGAGCTATAGGCCTATGGAAACAACCACACAAGCAAAGACCAGTATATATACTCCTCATAGAGTATTGGGAGATTTAAGGTGATTGTAGAAGGACGATTAATTTCACGAAATAGAGTTGTTTTCCTCATCGACTCAGAATTAACATATTTGTCAGATCAAAATATCACTGGTTACATACTTATATGAGCCATTCAAAAAGTTGAGAATCTGAACCAAAAGAAATCCTCAAGCGAGCTCTCTACTATATATACATGATAATGAATATAATTATAGGTGGATCCTTATTGGGAATACATGGATTGAATAGGCATCGGCCGAATTTACACCGCGAAAAGATGGTTGGGTCTGTTGGTCACTTGAGAGTCACCTTGAGATCTCGTGTAGTCGGCATAGGAGCGCCACCAAGATGAACTGTTAGTGCACTCGACAGTTCACCCTGGTGCCTAAAATAAAACATGGACTTCCTTGGATATGAAAAAACATGATGCCTGTTTAAGCGGCTTGTCGAAGCCCGTTAACATCTGATCCTTTCATTATCCTCAGCCTCTTGCATGAAGTGATGAACATCTCCCACGGAACATCTCCGATCAACATCCAATCCCCATCTTTATCTTCATAAGTTGGTACGTGGCCGGATTCGAGTTTGAACTTGAACATGTCTTGTAACGCCTTGAGTAGTTCCTTATACCCTTTGTAGAGCCTCAGATCGACCTTCCTGAGATAAGGAGCACCATCCTTGCTAACCTTCATGTAGATCCCTGATCCGCCTTCCTCCAGCTCCTCCGGCTTCTTCTTTGCTTCGTAGCAGTTTTTCCGGTAGGATCGGATCGGAGGCCATCCAACCACTTGTTCCCTGTTAACAAGTTCACATCATTCATTAGCATATGTTGTTTGATCTCCATGTTCAGCGAGCTAATGATATGTTACACAGAATTTCGAAACTGAAAGAGACTCGTTGCTTACTTTGAAGGTGGAGCAGCGTCTTGGTCGATGGAGCCGGAAGTAGACTCCTCTTTGATCTCCAAAAACCCTCTTTTCCTGGTCGGACAAACGATTTTCGCTTGCTTCTGAGGAACATCTGTGCCTGGTAAACCCAATCTAAGTTCTGTATCTTCGTGCATCAGTTCTTTCTTGCTTGCCTCCATCGTTTCCAGCTTGAGACAACAAACACAATTCTCTTCTATGCTTTGGCTCAGAAACTCTTTGAGATTTTGTCTTTGATTTTTATGGGTGCTTTGCAACTGTTGAGGATGATGAAGAAAATATGGAGGGTATGTTGATATATATATAGAACAGTTAAGAGGACAATGTTTTTTTGTTAGGGAGAGATTGTTTGGAGTGGCGTGTGACAAGCGGAGTACTCTGATTGGAGGGCATAACACTAACTCCATCGTGTTATGAAAACTACGTTGCCTTTGTGGAAAAATTCCCTGTGACAACTTTGTAGGGGCAGGAGCAATTAATCATCAGTGCATGCGATTCATTCAAAAAATGGTTGAATGTACAAGAAAAGGTGGAGGGGGCACGAGTGCCAGATTGTTTGATGGTAACTGCCTTAACATTGAGGGGACAAGGAATCCTTTGTTGTTCCTTTAGGTTAGATTAGATTTCCCGAGATGGACGGTTGGGATTATATCTCGTAGGTCGTGGTCGTAGTTAGAGCCGTTGGATGAAAGCCGAGGTTTACATTCACATGTGGAGGAAGAACCCTACATGGTTTCCCTTTTTAGGAACATGGTATGATCAGTTTTGAGATTGTGGGAGAAAGGTAGATTCATGGGCATTGACAGCTCCATTTTCCCACTGTTGCTAAACTTTGATTAATTAGGTGTAATTTTGATGGGAGAGAGTCATTAGGCCTTGCTTTTGGTGAAATATCAGGATTAGCCTAAGCTGTCATGGTAGTCGAATCTCGTGCGGTTTGCTTTGTTGATCGTTTCTTTTTTGGGATGGTTGATTTGGGTTATGCCTTTAGGCGACAACGGTTTAGGCTCTTGACAATAGCCTATGGTGAAATATCGTAGAAATGGTGTGATTGTTGTGGAGAATGAGAGAACAGAAATGACAAACCCGAAACACCAAAGAAAGCTTGTGAAAGATGTGAAATGAGGTAAAAAGATGTCTTGAAGATTCGAGGAGCGTCATTATGCAATGCGTGCTTAGTTCGGAACATAATCTTGATATCTGAGGTTTACAGACGCAAAATCGAGTTTATGAAAGCGGTGAAATATCTCTTCATCAATGAAATGGATGGTTTCAAGCAATTGCTTCTAAGAACATGAAATCTTGTGTGATTAACATTCCAAGCCAAACAAAAATGCCGACTTTCATTGACCACTGTCCATCAGCAAAGCACAATGCATTGCCCTGGGAGAGAAACAAATAACAATCTATCACCTGTATTGCCCCTTCATGTATAATTTTGGTCGTTTGCTTCTTCGGACTATTATGTTGTTTTGCATACGTTGACGTCGTATTGTTGTTATACCCAACTAATGTCTCGAGGAAGGTCTTCGGAACATTACTTTGAAAACTTGATTACTCTAACGAGTTGTTTTACAATCCTGGTATCCGTAGCAGTGGTGCGAAAACTACCCGAATAAGAACATATCTGTTCGATCTCAAGCATCATTGATCCATGTCATGTTGCAATCTCCTGTCCTGTGAGATTCCAGTAACCTTTGTTTCGTCTTCGTAATCTTGAACCTTTCGTCGACCAGAGTCGCGTTGTTTACGTCTCTCTTCCGTTAACGATCTAGAAGGTTTAGCAGTAGTTCGATAAACAGCAAGGACCCAACGGAGAACAGCAAATCAATTATAAGATCCTCTCTGTTACATGGTGGTGTCCGTCGTCGTGGTCGTGGTGGTCGTGATAGTGGTGATGGTTACAGAACAAGGCGAATCAATGCACACTGTTTCATTTTACGTCCCCTCTTCAAATAACGGTCCTGCCATCCCCAAATGGGGTCACGTACACACGCATAGTTATGAATTCAATTCAATGGTATTGAATTGGATTGTTTCCTCTCATCTTCTCTTCTCATCAACCAGTGACCAGACTCTCTTCACAGTTATCCGTTTTTAATTTGCCTCCTCAATCATATTTCATTGTTTGTCTGTCGATTTTTACCCTTGCTTACGGTAAAAGTTACTTCGAACGCCTTGTCTGAGCAGTCCTCAGTATATGGATAACGGCCATGTGTGCCATAAATTTTACTGCTTCGAATAAATTTGAGGAGGATCCGCGTATGAGGTGAAAATCTCATGTACGAATTGCAGAATGACAGTAGGCAGTAAGGGTTTTTCACCCTCAATCTGGTCCTAGTTTCCTTGCTCTTCGAGACAGTCTCGGTTCATGGAACATAGGTGGAGTTAGAGAATCCAATAACCATGTCGAGTTGTTTTACGGAATAGTATTTTTTATGAGAAAACAGAGGTAAATTGTTAATCCATCCCCAACTTCAATAATTGGATTCTAGAGAAAATAGAGTCGACGGATATATGATAGTAGTAGAGCATACAATGTATCCAGCAACGTCCTCAAATAGGGATGAGTCGTCGTTCTGTAGTTGATTGCGAGATCTTGTGTTACAGATCACGTTATGTTCACTGTGCAACTATTAAAAGATTAAAGCATCGACAAGGAAACGATGCAATATGCCAAGTAGCATGCAAGTCCCGCACAAGCATAAAATGTACCAGGTACGGCTTCCCATCCCGATCTCTCATGAATAACATGGACCCTTTGGCCGCAGACATCTGAGACCAATTCTTGCTACAACTATGTGACTCCTCTAATTTTGCGACTGCCTCGTCGACAATGCGACCCTGCTCCTTTTCAAGGTGTGGTTTTTGTACTACTACTACTATTGCTACTATTATTCGTGCGGCAGCCTTTCCACCTGTTGTTTCTTTTAGCAAGTAACATGACTAGTTTCATAGTATTATCATGCTGGGACCGAGCCAAGATGAAACTCATGCAGGGTCATTCTTTATGTCAAGATATTATTGGTTTTGGGTTTGTCATTAACGATGGATTTAAAAAACATCTTGACAATTAAAACCTGCAATCCATCTTATAAAATATCATCTTGTTTCCTCACATAGCCGATGTGGGAAACTATCACCAACTGACCAACATATCGTCATTTTGTTCTGGTCGAGAAACAAGATCGACGTGGAGAATGTTTCGTCTTCGAGTTCTTATCCTTTCGACGCTTCTTTGCTTTAGGGAGCTTTAGGACCACGCGTACGATATCAAACTTTTATGTCATTACTGTCAAAGGCAAAGAATTAAAGTTAGATGCATGTGCATGGTTGGTCGATTGCTGCTGCTGATAGATATATCGAGACAGGTTTGTGAATTCGATCTGATCTGAATCATTCAGTCGTCCATTTGCATGTGTGCACTGTCAATTTTAGGCAGATTCTTCATTTTTAGGATGGAATTTATCCTGTACTTGTTGTCCTCGTGGATGCGATGTCTATCTTTTGGTTTCTTGTTGACGTCGTTGAACATGAGTTTTGAGGACTAGCTTGGATATACTAAGTTTTTCGTTATGTTTTGAGTTCCTTTTTCTTATGGACAAGCTTATAGTTATGGCCTCTACAAGACTAGAGTGACATACGAGAAACTAGATTGGCATACGTACGGTCAAGATTATATGCTAACATGGGATGAACTAGGATTCACGCACGACTAGACTAGATTTTTGTGTACGTAATCTATGCTTTCGGTGCCGGCTAAGCGGCTACAATCGCTTCTAGCTAGGCCATGGATACATTGCTACGTGTATATGACTATACGAGCATACGAGGTATCTCTAACTTGATAATATAGATTCGTGAATCGTGACGATTGCATGATTTTGGACCATGGTTATTCCTTGATTTTGTAACAACTCCATTCTAATGGTCTCTTTGTTTCAAGCTCGTTCTTCCTCTTTACAAGATTGATTTGGTTTTTCTCAGAAGTCTATAAATGGTTTAAAGCTGTGTCGAGGATATTCTATTTTTCTAAGCTTTAATCGTACAAAGGGATACATTAATGTTTTTGTTACTTTTCAAGCGTGTCGACAGATGCACAGGGAGCCCCTCTTTTTGTTTCCTCTTTGTCACACGATGAACAGATGGGTCGCATTTACTTATGAACCTGTCGACCTTTTTCCTTTTCTTTTGCTTTATTCAGAAAAAGAGAAAGAGAATGTAGCAAAGGAGCCCATTGTTGCTACGGTATCGTGGGTGTGCAGTAGCAGCATAACGATTCTTATGATATTGTATTTTGAAAATTTCATATTTTAAGTGAGTAATTTTATATTGTATATTGTCAAATTATATATTAAAATTTGACTATATGTATTCATCAAGTTAGATTATAATTTTTTTAACTTATAATATAAAATAGCCACTATGTAATATTTGTAAGAGCTATTATGCTGTTGCAGCATACATGTATTTTGGTTGTTGATATTCTTTTTTCTTTGTTTTGAAATTCATTCAATCCATATTTTTTTCGAATAAATTCTTAGAACATATTCTTGTAAAATAAAAAAAGACTAACTCATTATCTGTCGATTTAAATGTTGATACTGTCTCTCCTTAATGTTGTCATTGACATGATTACTAAGGTTGTTTTGGTTATAGCTATCTAGTTAAATTATGTTATTTTAGCCCGTTGATTATTGATGTGGTGAATTCGGCAAAAAATTTTATCGAAATTTTCATCATTTTCTCAAACTTAGCTATAGTTAAAAGCTTTTTTTTTTCTTGACAG
>JAOVYX010018632.1:0-19821 GCA_035668315.1 Drosera spatulata
TCGCTAAGTTCATAATCCATAAAGATTTTAGAGACGGAATCCGTCTCTAATACATTTTGTAAGAAATATTTCCTACTTTTAGCAACAAACTTCCGTCGCTAAATATTATGGTTGGAAATTGGATTTTTTTGTCAAACGTTTAGCAACGGATTGCCGTCGCTAATATTAAGGTTTAAAATTGGATTTTTTTTTCTCAAACATTTAGCGACGGCATTCCGTCGCTAGATATTATGGTTTAGAATTTGATTTTTTTGTCGAAAAGTTAGCTGACGGAAATCCGTCGCTAAAATATTATGGTTGGAAATTGGATTTTTTGTCACACCTTTAGCGACGGATATCCGTCGCGAAATTCAAGTTATTTAGCGACAGCGTTGACTTTCCGTCTCTAAAATGTTCAATTTTTTCCTTTTTTTTTTAGCTACGGATCCGTCGCAAATATATATGTATTAGCGACGAAATTTTTCCGTAGCTAAAATGATATTTTTTTGTAGTGCGATGTTCGACTCAATCTTTTTCTTGAAGGTCTTGGGTTCGAATCCCACTAGCCTCAAAATCCATGTTGTTGATTTCGGACAAAGCTTTACCCGATGCTGGTGGGGGACGCCTTGTCAATGTCCGGGGGATTACTCGAGGTGCGCGTGAGGTGGGACGGACACCCTCATCACCAAACCGGTATGTCGACGCATGGATCGCTACTGACAAACTTTATAATCCCTAAATCGTTGCGGGCATCAAAAGGGAAAAGTTCCTTGCAAACCAGTATTGCTTTTCAATCAGCATTTTGCACTTTCATAGGACTATTGATCCAATATTTTCCTAATGAACATTATGGACTTCAATCAAGCTGCCCAGTCATTTTTGCAATCAACAGCTGAGACCCCTGAATTGCACCAGGAGATTGAAAAATAGGCGAATTGGGCAAAAATGACAAATAGAAATTTCATTTACTATGTTTTATACTTTTGTTGAAATTGTGCTCAATTGCCCCTTTCATTTTTTGACTGTAAACTTGAAGCATGAATACTGCTTTCTTGTTCTGCTAGTACCTGGATTTAGAACTGAATGAAACACGGAAGTTAAGACCTTAACATTAGTCACATACAGGTAATCATCCCAAACTAACGAACTGATGCAGTAAGAAAGCATGGCTTACTCGAATTTTGGAGAAAACTCTTGAAGCTAATGATTTCAATCAACTAGGAAACCTTGTTCACCATATAATTGGGATAAACAAGTCATAAATATTCAAAACGATACTTTTACTCAATTCTTCATTCTATGTGATATTACAAGGCCTCTATTTATAAGTACCTTAAGAATAATCTAGAGTCCAAATAATTAATAACTCAATTATTTCATATATAAATGTAGGAATACTAAAAACCATTCAACTCACTGCCTAAACCTATTGCATACCTAGATACAAACAATATAGCTATATGTGAAATATGATGCTTTGCATCAAGAACATCAAGACAAGTAATACACATTGCGAAAAGCTGGTACTACTAAAAAAAAACCACGATTACGATGAAGCGGTCTAATATCTGCACGCTGAAGCAGTCTGACATAGAGGCCAAACTCACAAAAAAATTCTCTCTATTAGGATTGATTAATCCGTAAGTCCTAACCAACAAGATGTTAACCCGATACTCAAAAACAGTTAAAACCCATGAAATGAAAATTATCAGAAGTTCATCTCAATTATTACAGGTTTAGATTTTGTCGCAATATGGATGGCCATCGATCAACCTCTAATTGCACCTGTCATTCTTATTCAAAATTCTGGCTCATAATTTCATAACGAATAACTCCAATGGGACTGAGACAGAGATGGAAGTCAGTAGCGTCACGCTGAATTAAAATCTAAAAGAGAGTCCATGAAGATAACTATTTTGTGTTTGGGCCAGCATAAAATGCATTTGGGCCGTTTTCTTATGCTTATTTGAGTTTGGGATAAGAAATGAGTCCATAAAGTCGGATTAACCAAACATGGCCCATTATTGCTGTTACATTTGTGCATTTTTCCGGACACGTTGGCCCATCGAAATTTGTGCAGAGAATCGATGTTTGCTCCATTATATGTCCTCAAGGAAGCTACCTCTCAAGATACCAGAAGTGACAGCTCTGCGCGATTTCAATGTGGTTTTGGAGTTTATAAGGGAAGGAGCAAGCGATTACAGCAGTTCATCTTACTTTCAATGATGAGCTTCGAGAAAACTCAAAAAGGCCCTCGAGCTGTATTCAAAAAAGAAATGACACCAAAGGGATTTTACGAGAAAGGAAATTGATCTAGGATGTTGATTTTTCATTGCTCGAAAGGCCATGGGACTTTTATGATGATGAACTCCAAGGTGGGTTTGTTGATGAGGACGGCAGTTCGCTGACACCGATCGCAATGCTTAACGAACTCGGTGGAGTCAGCTCACAGGGTCGGCCAACGACTTGTGAAAGACTATAATGTTTATTACTCCCTCCATCCCAATAAAATTATAATTATTTAACTTGACATGATAATTCATATATATATTGATTTTTGATATAAAAATTAAATTATCTTTTGGTTTTTATGAGTAGGAAGAATAAGAAAAAAAAGGACGAAAAAAATGGTGGGATGAGTAACTGTGATAGAAAATAAATAATAATGATACTTTGATATTTTTATAGAAAAAACAATTTCAAATAGAATAATATTATAATTTAATTAAAACAATCCAATTTAATAAATATTATAATTTTGTTAATACGGAGGGAGTACTTGCAACTATGGATCGTCCATCCAAGACGCATATATTATGATGAGGATAATAGGCCATGAAAAACACAAGAAAGCAAAAGTAGCAACAAATTAGCATATTGAAAATCAAGAATGACTTGTTCGATACTAAACACCAATAACGACTCAAAAATTTCTATTATTGACAAGATTTAGGAAAATGTACATAATATTATTCCGTCATTAAACAAGCGTTCTCCAATTTTCTTTGAGGATTCGTCCATATACATGGGTTTGTCTTGGTTTTCACCTTCGACTTATTTGTTGCTTTGAAAAAATGATTTTGATGTAAATGTAATGCATTTCATTTCAACATGTGAGCTTATAATGTTGTTAACTGCAGACGATCAATCGAACAAAGCACTTTTGATGACCTTAATAAGAGAAAGGCCAAACATCCACATAAAGAAACCAACATCTTTTATTTCTGTTACCTGATAAAGAGGTAACAAATCTAGCATATAAAATTTCATGTCCCACCAGCACCCAAAAAGGGTAAGCGTAGGATCCTCTCCACGTAGTTCGCACTAAATGTGTTTCTTAATTTTCAGTACTACTCCATCCATTCTAAATAAGCAATGATGATAAATATTTTGATATGTTTTATTTTTATTTTAATCAATTAAAAGAAAAATTAAATTGATTTATGATTAATATTTATACATCATTATTATCTCATAACAATATTTTAAAAAATAACATTTAATTAATTAAATTAAACATAAAAATATGTATCATCCTAATTTATTTGAAATAAAAAAATATAAATTGAGCATATTGGAGTGGAATGGGCATGCCCATGTTAACGGTGGGCCTGTTATAAAACAGAAACAATGTTGAAAAGGATAAGTGGACAAGATCCAGGTGTGCATTTATTTCATCCTTTTCTGGACTTAAATGGGAATAGCGGCGACCCGGCCCACGGCCCATTAATATCTACTCTCTTTTGCAGGTGTTTTATGTTCTTTTCATTTGCAATGTCACATGATGCCCATTTCGCCTAAACTAGTCACTGTCCCTTTACGTCTTAAACTAAATTTATTTAAAAGTTGAAACTTTTATAATATTCAAAATCAGTTCAACTGATAAAGAATCTTTTAATGTTCACGAAGTTTAGAGTAACAGGCTGATGAGAGGGTATAGTTGGACGACGTATAATTAATCACCAGTCAGTACGTAGTAATGAATCCCTTAAACATGTAGCTTCGTCTCTAGAAACTCTTTTCACTCGATAATGTTTCGTTGGTGAAATTTAATCTGTATATAAGTTCACATACGTGAGGTTCTGTCCAAGATTGCCTCGACATATATATCTCGGAGAGACAGCAGACCAAGATTTTAATGCTTTTCTTTTCCTGCTTGCCCTGTGATTAAAAGGACATGTTCTGATGTTTGTCTAATCATCCGCAACATTTTGTCCTTAAAACCCATTTTCCTTCAGGTGATCCGCATTTGGCCAGATTAACCAAACCTTTTGAACACGACTTAGAGCGATTAATCAAACCTTTATCTCAATATATAATTCTACCGATAAATCATATGTATGATTCCAGCATCTATTAAGATAACAACTCAAGAATAACTCTTTTGAGCATGATATATGTTTTGCTTAATTAGATCAACTAATTAGCCCATAAATTTATCCAACACATTATACAAACATTTGCATGTGGGTGTTTATTTCTTTCATCAGTGGTCAATACTCAATATGTTAAAGCTTAATAATAATCATGTAATCAGGGGTTCGACTTCTCTGAAAACATTAATTAAAAAATATTTAGTATGATTTACAACTAACTTTCTTCATATATTCTATATATAATAAGAATTATCTGGATTGTTATATTTCATTGATCTCACAATGCATGATCACATAAGCTGTCCCCAAGGTGAGTGACATGCACATACAAGGGAGTGACAAGCACATGCATATTTTTTCGGTCAAATAAGATCATACAAACCTGAAACCGACCAAAATTCGCCACAGTAGTCTCACATTCATGTGTTCTGTTAATCATATCCAACATTAAATTTGCCATTTTTGCTAATAACTGAGATATGGTAACGTGAAACCCACCAATTAAGCTAACCTACTGTACTGATCACATGATTCTGTCATATGTTTCCTAATTCCGTATTAGCCGCAGTTCATGTAGAATCTCGCGCCAAATCTAGCTATGAAGATCGAAATCATGAAACGCGTCTCACCCCAAAAAAATAACACCGTATGTTATATATCAGACTATGTACTAAGTACTATGGTTGTTTTGCTGGTTTCCTATGGTTCATAGAAAGTATCCACATTTTATAAAGTACTTAGTTCGCAAAAGGGATTTGGTATGTTTAATATAGTAAATAAAATCAGATTGCACCCATAGATAGCTTGCAAGTGTACTATGCCAGCTGATTTAGCTTAATTTTATATGGTCGATCGCATGATCTCAACAAAATCAAATAATTAAGTACCAAGACTAAACTATACGCTGGAAGTGTGATTCAAAAGAGGACACATATGGTGATCATTTTGGTGGAACTTTTGAAATTAAATATGACATTGATAGATCAGCTGGCGTATCAAATTCAAAAGTTTATGTTTGTAATGATTTTAGAGAAGATTTATTTTCTAATTATCAAGTTGGTGGTTGACCTTTAGAAAAACAGAGAAATTTCAACCTAATCCAGTAGTTTAGTATCATTCATCTTGAATTCTTAATCAACTTGTTTGAATACTTGAGAATGGACGTAAAATGCTAGCAACAAGTGGGTTTGCATCATATGTTCGAGACAAATTAATGCATGGTTTGTTTTTGACATTTTGAGGCTTGTGGAAATCGCACCCCAAAAATATTAGTTTTATGTACATGAGTGGCTCCACGACTCGAGCTAAGTATAGGCTGAACCCCGTGTCGTTTTATATATAGTATAAGAACGTAAGCATACACGAAATTGAACTTAAGCTTCGTATAGCACAAGAAAGATCTTACAAAAATTAAAGAACTTATGAAAGATTAGTTAACATCTAGGCACACAATTCATTAATTTCATGATGAAGTTGGCTTGTGCCATATGACCATATTGATGGGATAAGCCTTCAAAGCATCTTATCAGGGTTTAGTCTTGTTGAGAATAGTTTACCCATATCGGATAGGACGAAATTATACAGGTACATTTATAGATTGTGAATCACTCTATCCATTGTTAATTGATTTTGAGTTGAAACCCAAATGTTTAATATGATATCAAAGTCAGTAGGCCGCCTAACGACTCAATACTCTATTGAGTTTGTGACTTTAGGTGGTATGTAATACGTTACTTAAAAAACATAACACCCTGAATATTGGAATATATAACATACATAAAAAGATTTAATTAATCGAATATTTACTAATATCAAAAGATAAGATCATAAATTTCTAATTAAATATCCGTAACAATCAAGATCTCGTATAATATCATATACTCCCCCGTCCCATAAAAAATTACAACGTTACATTATCACTGCACTATTCATCATGTATTTTAAAGAGGTTCGTTATTCGTCTTAACGACATAAGAAAATTATATCGCTGGCTCAGAGTTGAAGTACATAATTTAAATTATCATTACTGTTTTACGATAATTTTGCATAAAACAATGTTTCATCGTCCCGCGGACGATTCGTAACTTGAATAATTTTATCGCTGATTTAAACCAATGTTGCGTTTTTTATGGGACGGAGGGAGTATGTAACATTACATTTAATTATAAAAGATTAATTACGGATATCATTCTAAACGTAATATCATAATTGTTATTATTAGGATATTTACATAGATATAATATCCTTAACACATTCCTCGTCACTCAAATATATATATATGTCCGCGTTTCAAGTTTAAAAGAGACATTCGCATGAGGGACGTGTTGAGAATAATTTACTCACATCGATTATGATGAAAATAATATAAACGCATATATAAATCCTTGATCGCTTAAATCATTACCTATTGGTTTTGGTTTTGGGTTGAAACAGAGGTTTAATAAGCCTCATATATTTGACCCAAAAAAAACCTCATATATAAACACAAATGTGCCGGAAGGTTAGTAATATATATTTCAAAGTCAATGTACAGAGTAAATACAAGTCAAGGGAAAGGGATTTGGTATACCTACCGTATATATACACCATCACCTATTGGCTATCAGGGTGGTATTCGGCTTGCTTATACATTCATATGGTTATCCCTATGCATCTATGCACAATCAAAGGAGTTACCCAGAACCTACAAAATAACAAAAGAGCCACCGATGTGAATGTGAATGTGATGTGTTTGACCAAATGACCCATTGAAGACACGCATGCGCTTTACAATTCTAACTAGAGAGTTTGTCCTATTCCAACGGCTAAACTGTCGGGATGATGCAAACGTCGGACAATAACATGACCGGCTTCCAAAACCAAGAAAGTCGGTGATGTCTCACTTAAAGAAAAAGGGAAATAGAAATTAAAAAGATTGATAAAATCATCCCATAATTTAGACATGTCAAAATTATCAAAATATACTGACGTTATAATGTGTGACAGTCATTGATAAATATGTATAAGTCGTTTCAGGTCCCTGTGGACCGAATGGTGATAAACTCCTTATAGAATCATCGATATACACACATATAGATACAGACTTTCTTCAATTCCTATATAGTATCCTATATTAATACGTACCAAAAAAATTGACCTATATAGTCAATTCCTTCAAAAACATAGTATGAACATTACAAATATTGTATCCTCTTGAAAAAGGAAAAAAGTTTCTTTGATGATCACATGGTCATGTAACCATTACTCATCTTGAGAAAATAATGTCATACTCCATCTAAGATCATCGCTCGGAACCTTGGTCATTGATCGATAAGCGAAAAACCCACTTGTTTGGGAGCGATATAGATCGACGACTCTTTGTACCGACGGATGTTTGATGACGTTTTTTGCCATTAAGAGGTTGAACGAAATCCTCAATACGTTGCATGGCTAGCGTTAAGGTTTCCTCGGACATGTTAGCGAAGCACACCCTAAACCAGCCCGGTTCAACGCAATGGCAAGATGACCCGGGAGAGATATTCAATCTTACATGGTGAATCATCTTCTTCCATAGCTCCATTTCACCCTCGAACGTGTTAGAGCTCAACATGTGCCTCATGTCGACCCAACAAAAAAGCCCGGCATTGCCCCTAACACAGCTGATCCCGGCCCGTTCAAGGCCCGTAACGAACTTATCATGTCTCTGCCTCAACCTTCTCTTATTCTCGACAAGATAATTGGTCATGAACTTCTCGTCGGACAGCATGGCAGAGAGGAGATACTGAGTTTGCGAAGATACAAGTCCGAAACTCGACATCTTTGTGGCTGCTGCAACAACATCCCGGTTTTCTGAGTAGATTGCTCCGACCCGATAGCCCGGGAGGCCAAGATCCTTGGACAAGCTGTAGACAATATGGACCCTCTGGCGGGCCTCTGATTGGGCCCATTTTTTCTCTTCTAGGATCTCCTTTGCACTAATGAACTTTGGAGCATTGAATATCGTGCCAGCATAAATCTCGTCACTTATAAGATGAATTCCCTTGGAGGAAATAAATTTAAAGAGAAGGTTGAGTTCTTGTCGAGTCAAGGTCGTCCCAAGCGGGTTCGACGGGTTAGTAACAAGTACGCCTTTCACCTTAAGCTGGCGCTTCTTAGCAAAGGAGTATGCGTCCTGTAGGGCGCCTTTGGTAATCTTGAATCCATTGGAGCTGGTGCACTTGATGGGGACTATTTGGGCGCTAGTGCGCCACTGGAGGTCCCTGTCGAAGCCTGGATAGTATGGCGTTGGCAGGAGGAAAGCCTCGCCGGGGTTGGCCAGGCAAAAAATCAGCGTCTCATTTGCTGATGTCGCGCCAGCTGTTAGGACTAGGTTGTTTG
This sequence comes from Drosera spatulata, assembly GCA_035668315.1. Lineage (NCBI taxonomy): Eukaryota > Viridiplantae > Streptophyta > Magnoliopsida > Caryophyllales > Droseraceae > Drosera > Drosera spatulata. The sequence continues at coordinate 8,712 of JAOVYX010018632.1, forward strand.
GGTTGAATGTTGCCTTGTTTTCTCTTATTTGTTCCATGAACTTAACCATGGCCTGCAAATAGATAAATAAAACATCATCACGACTGTGGAAGAAAAAAATTTCATTTTGGACAAGTTTATACTCTTTTGTTTGTATTATTATATACGTGCGAGAAATGATTATGGTGTAATAAAATTTAAGTTCGTCCCAGAAAACATTGTAGCTTACTTTTTTAAACTCAGGAAGGCCATGATAATCTTGGAAAAGAGCTAGCTCTCGAAAAATGGATTCACCATTTCTCTTAAAAGCTGATGGTTCTGGATTCTTCTCAAGCCAAGATTCGAGGAGATCGAAAGATAACTGCACGACCATGAGATCAAGCATTATTAGAGCATGATTATTATATCTAGCTAGTTGCTGGCTAAAAATGTCATTAACAACTTGTATAATGGGAGGTGAAGGAGAGGGACGAGCGACCAACCTGATTCTCGGCGAGTCCCATCTGAATGATCCCATCAGGGTTCCGAAGCTCATCGTATGGATTCTTCTCATACTCTTGCCATCCCAAGAAGTAAGAAGAATCCTGGCCATGAGTGTTGCACGAAGCCTTATGAGACAACATTGCATATATTTTGACAAGATGAAGATTTCGTAATGAGGTGTATTAGACACGACCCGAAGATGTTTCGAATACAGAGGAGCACGAAGATGGAGTAAAATGATAGAAAGCAAGCTAGCAGAGATCGATGAACATGGATATGGCAAATTGTTGGTATATTTATAATTAAGCTTGATAGAACACTGGCTATAAGTTTGATTAGTACAAGTGAAGAAATAGTATTGTATCTGTAATGTAATTTCCAGACAACTACTAACATAATATGCTTTTGACTTGAAAGTGGGACCAGATAGGAAGACAAGTTCCCTACCCTTCTGGCTACTCTATCTTCTTGGGATCTTGACAGTTCAGAGATTAATCGCTTCTTTATCCCCAAATCCAAATTTGTACCACTAGTATTTGAATATGTTTCATTATAGGTTGAGGATAAATATTCTTTTCGTTTTATAATATACATAATGTTATTTATTATTTTATTATTTATTATTTTTTTTCGTTTCAGAATAAATATAATATTTTTTATATGTTTCATAATAATTGTAACATATTCTATTTGAAAAATTTTTGTCAAAAAAAATATAAAATCAATCAAACTCAGTTATAATACATCCATAATCTCATTTCATAACTGATACAGTAAATCTCACTGTCATCAAAAAAATATTCTTTCTTCATCAAATTTCACAAAAATTCAACACACACATAAAATCTCGTACCGATCAATTTGTAATATTTATTCTGGGATGGAAGGAGTACAATCTTTTCTCTTTTAGCCAATGTTAATCTAAAAAAATCACATCAATCATATTTTGTTACAGTATAATCATTATCTCCTATCACAATAATCCCATTATTTCTAAAAAATATTTTTTCTTTATCAAATTTCATAAAATTCAACCTACATATTATTTTTTTCACGATTAAAAATATTATGAGATGTGGGAGCAGTAGTTATAGTGATAACTGATACGGATTCATCCCAAGGATCCTCCTAAAGTGATTGGATATCTATCATAAAATCACATATCAATGATCAACACCGATGCTGAAGAGTCTTAATTACAAAAAAAGAAAAAAGAAAAAAAAGAAACGGTAACCACCCATATAATACGGTCACTATGAGCTTACAGAGTATAAAAAGAGGATGACTAGTCCATAACTTTGCCGGCCTGTTAAAATTTTACAACAGAGAAAGATACGCCATATATAGTTGCGAGTTAACTCGAGTCAGTTACCGGATATGTGCAGTCCAATACAAAAGCCTAAGAGAAAATCTATTCCAAGAAACTATAGGATTATGATTTACAAAAAATTATGACCGATAAAATCAGTTATCTTAGTTGAGTTGACTGATTTAAATTATTTTTTCTCGATTTGATTAAAAAATCAGCTGAAATGATTAATTTTAAAACAATCATTATAAATCCTGTTTTATCATGTTATTCCCCCGTTTCAATTTATGTATCGTTTACATCAAAACACACATATCAAGAAATCTTAATGACACATCTTAATGATACAAGAAAATTCGTTTGTCCTTATTAATGATAGATTGTTTAAGAATTGTATTGAATAAGTTAAAAATATAAAAAATATTAAATACATGAATAAAATTTAAAAAAACTTTAATTTTTATCCAAATTATTTAAAACGATAAATATTTTAAAATTTCATCCAATTTTCAAAACCACGGATCGAATTAAACCGGGTGGAGTAGTAAATTATATTGCATCGAGGAGGGAGCAATGCATGCCCCACTAGACATTACAAAATGGTTGATGTTGATAAATTCCACACACAATGAACAACGTATTTATAGGACGGTTCTTAGTTTTAAGGAAACTAATCCTCTATCAAAGATATAGTATGACAAAGAGGGTTAATTATTACTGTTGCTAAATGCCAATTAGGCCAGCTTGACAATGTAGTCAACACGCGGTATCAACTTGAAACTCGTATTGATTACCTTATGCTTAAACAACTTCAACATTAACAAATTAGCTCACCAAGACACCCACCCATACACATCGTCTAAAATTGAGCTATATCAATAATTGACGTCCTAAAATTTCGCATACAATCTAAGAACAAGATGCATTTTAAGATAGCAAATCAAATGTTCCTTTCGCACTTGTAGTGAATACACCAATGCAAATGATCGAGAATGTGACTTTTGCTTGTGCTTTCCGCTTAATGGATTGTCCTCAAATTCTCGATGCAATACATCTTTCGGGAATTAATTTGTCTTTAAGTTCAAACTATAACAAACACTCGGGCTTCAAGAATTACTTGTGTCAGCTGACTGTTTGCAACGACGTGACATGTATATAGTCCCAAGTATTTTGTGGAGTAGTTTGTCATCTCGTCGTCTTAAGATCCCGAAATCCTTCCTCACGATCAATAGGAAAGAGGTTCAGCTTAATATCGATAGGTGAAATATCAACCTCAAACAAATTGAACACAACATTAACAAAAACATATAACAATAACAACACATGCAATCCTGTATGTCATGAACACATGTACAATATTAGCAAAAAACGGTTTAAATACTAGCGTATTGTATTAACATCTTAAAGACCAAATGCAAGCTTAATGAGTATAACAAACTCGATCACATCTGTAATGCTCATTGGTCGATGTTCTTACGTTTTGTGTTTTTCAGGTTGTCCTCGAAAGTGAGTATTTTGTATATTCATAAGAAATTTAATTATCCCGATCACCGAATTAAAAAGATTGGGTTGTCAATCTCAAACGCGAGATCGAATCGAAAAACTCCTGTAATATGATGAATAATATCATAAAAGAGTAGTAAAAACATCAATTTTTATAACATCACTTGGCAAAAATATAGAAAGTTGTTCTTATTTACATGACAAAAACATAAAAGATATGATACTAGATTCACTCGTTACTTGTTGTTTTCTTGACTTCCATGATTATATGAAATTATTGAAAAACATGGAGAAAATGAGAAATTATCTCAATAACTATAATATGACATATAAAAGAGACAAATTTATATTAAAAAGATTTCAAATAAAATAAAAACGTTAGTTAAATAATGTAGCGGAAGCATGTAAAACGATATTCTTAGAACATTTGTTTGCTCGTTTTCATAATCAACTCACACAGAAAAAAAGAGATTTGATATTTAAAACATAAAACAAACATATGTACGAATTTTTATAATTTGACATGCTTTGTTAAGCATTATGCAGATTCATGAGAGCCTTAATTTTCTATCAATCTTTTACAATTCCCCTGTTGTTGTTCCCTTCATGTGACTACATATGTATGTTGGTCCAGCATGGCTTCAACATTCAGACAACAAATACTATTTGAGAACACACATTTATTAATGTGTCAAAAATTCCACCCAATTAACATGATAATGTTTTCGAAGATTGGGAGCTCAAACATCAGTCATGTCTTCACTAGATTTCTTCGGCCAGCATTCGTCATGTGAATGACACAAATACGCAATTAAAAAAAGAAAGTAAGAAGATAAGGAGAATAGATCAAGGGTACGCCGCGATGGGCGATGAAAAAGATCGCTCAAAGCGATGTGGCTCGTTAAGTGTTGAAGGTTTTAGGCGATTAATATCGATAGAGAAAGTGATGAAATTAGGCCATGCACCTACCATTTCTTATAGGTTGTGTAGGAGACAAATAGCGGGCAAAGTGCATACAGAGATCGAGGAGTGAACTTAAATGTACTTACATAATGTTGTGACCACATGAATTTGGTAACCGATGATGATGATGGTATACCTTTGGAGAGACATCTAAAGGAATGATACATTAAATAGTTTTCACAACCATTTATTTAATCGAAATCGAATCCTATAAACCGAAACCAATTAACCAATTTATTAAACTGTTCGATTTTAATTTTAAAAATATAACTGATTAATTTATCAATTTGATTATAATTTTTAACCGTTTATTTAATCAGTTGGGTTTTTAATTTTAGACTCTAAAGTTACGATCATATCAAGAAATACTTGGCCGATATTATATCCACTATATATATCATATATGCATGGTTACACCGGTCTTATTCACCTTATAACTTTCAAAAGGGAGACAATTAAATGGTTTATCATGTGACTTTTGCTTGATCTAAAGGACTGGTTTATCATGAAATTGATGTTTCAAGACCATGGTATATTTCATGATGTTTTAGAGACCTCTTGTTGATAAGTTACATGGTCGATGACGTGACAGAGCTAATTCATATTCTAAGTCGATGTACATGTCTCAACTTGAAATTGGTCACGGAAATTACTAACAAAATACTGATATATACTTCACAGACAGAGCTAGTTTCAACTTTCATGTATCAAAATACGTGTTTTCAAATATGAATATTAGACCCTAAGAACTACTTATGAAGAGGACTTCGCTAGAATTGAGCTTAATTATGAGTTATGACACCATGACGAGAAACAGAAATCATAATGTTAGTTGAACTTCGCGTTTGGATTACAAAATTACAGACAACAAAATTGTAAGAGAGTAAACTTTATCTAGGAAGGGTTACAAATAACATTATAATTACCATCATTGTGCTACATATAAAGTCAACTCATAAGCCTTCGTGCCTATATCATTAGCGCCTTTTTCGAAGGGAATTGTTTTTTATGCAAGTACATTTTCGTAAAACTATAGTTTGGTCCCTTATAATAATGAAAGAATGTTGGATTTAATTTGAAATTCGTCGGTTATGATTTATGCAACTTGGAGCAAATGCATATATAGGACGGTCTAACCCATAAAATTCTTATAGAATCTATGTATGTGTTGGATCCAAGTTGTTATATCATACCAACTCGTATACATGTACAGATAAATGTATTTGCGCGTCGAGATAGGTCTTATTATTACACTGGTTAGTGGTCACAAGTGTAGCATAATACATTTTCCATCTTGTCTATTTCCAGCTATCTGAAGTATATATATCAATGCATATACTATGATAGCTTAGGACCAGCACCATAGTTACTAATTGAGCTAAGTTCCTTCATAGTGTTGAGATTCATAGAATTTGCCATCTTGATTATTCGACTCATTACGACCAAGACTTAGTCAACTATTTGTAGATTATTGTAAAAATTAGAGTATAAGTTTTGGGTAGGGCTAATTACAGAGCAAATACGATTAATTTTAATTTTTTTTATAAGTTTATTTTTTATTTTAAAACATAAATACTCTATAATTAGTCCGGAAATAAATGCAACAATTGGGGTTTAAACCGTCCAAATGCAACAATTTGCTCAAGTTAGTTGAATAATTTCTCCCAAACAAACTAAATGATGCTGTTATAATGAATTGAGCTATAAAAAAAAAAAAGAACTAAATGATCCGGTTATAATGAATTGAGCTCACTCACTTATCATCCAATCCAATACACCCAATTTTCGTTTTGAACCATCCAAGCGCAACGTTTTAAGGGTCGTTTGGTCCGAAAAATACAATGCTTTTACGTTCGATATTCTTTAACAAAAATACTAAAACATCCCATGACGTTTATAGGACTGTTTGATATCACTATCCTAAAATATGAAAATCAAAATCAATAATAAAAACAAAAAAAAACCAATCGTTAAAAACAAAAACATTTCATAAACTAAAATATTTTGGGTAAAGAGAATATCGAATATTGTATTCAGATGAAATAAAAAACAAAAACTAAAAATCAATTATTTTTTTTCTTTTGTTTTCATTCATTATTTTAAACAAAAATTTAATATCAAAAATTTCTATTTCATCAATCAATAAAAAATAAATAAAATAACAATATTATCAAACAAATCTCACATTACCCCATTAATGCATTCAATCCGCTCCAACAAACCCAACGCCTTTAGGAAAAAATACACGTTTGATAGGGCCGACTTGATCAGCCCAGTCCAAATGTCGGTCCAGATGCAAAATTTGATTGGGCTGATCCGCTGATCCAAACCCTGTCTTGTTATAATCCAATCCATATCGAAGGATCATACCAACCCAGGCCCTATCAAATCCAAACGGACCACATCAAGGCCCATAAGATAAAAACGCCGAATCGGACCGGACCATTATAACCCCCCATTTTTACATGACATACAACTCAGGTTCTGCTGGAGTAAAAATCTCATATTGCATTGTGTAATGTTTTTTAGGTGGACAAATGTATCTTTTTACATTCTTTATATGTTTTTCTTTTCCGGCTACCCATTGAATGCTCTACCTCCGGCTTTCAAAATCATTATATTTTTAATGTCGAATCATGATCAACTAAAACAAAGAAAACATTAATCTTACTGAATATATACCAAAGTAATAATAGGTCAGGATAAAATGATACAAGATGCCGCTCCATTCTGAAAGAATACGTAGAGAATCAGACTTACCAGGGGAGAGTACGTCCTTTTCTCTTTACTAATTGGGGACTAAGAAAGCTGTAACGGGAAGAAAGGCATGGGAGTTTCGAATGCAATACGCAATCATTTTGCTAAGCCAGTACCTTTTTTTCTTCAATTTGACTACCTAATATTAATTTGACATTCAGATTTTATAGTATTGTTGGAGCTCAAACGTGGAAAGAAACTCGTCATAAACAAATTGGACAGCTTAGACTAGCCTGCTATTAAGATTTGCTTTTCTAAAGGTAGTTAACCTCAGACAAACCCGATGGTGATTTCATAATCCTAAATGAACCAAAGTTACCAAACTATCTCACGTACAAATTCCCACTTCCTTGATCTCCTTCGATCATGCATAGCAACACGAAACCTCATCACAGCAAAAACCCTCCAAACCCTTTTCATCAAATCCATCATCCCAAACTCAACTTACCTCGCCAACCACTTCATCATCCTCTACTCCAAATGCCGTCGCCTCGCCGCTGCCCGTGCCGCCTTCGACTGCATCCCATCACCCAATGTCTTCTCCTACAATGCCATTTTATCCGCTTATGTGAAAGAGTTGCGCTACTTGGATGCACGTAAGGTGTTCGATGAAATGCCTGAGAGGGATATCGTTTCATTTAATATAATGATAGCTGAGTGTGCTGAGAGGGGTGATGCGGGGGCGGCGATGGGGTTGTTTGGGAGGGTTAGGGAGGAGGCGGGGGTCGAGGCGGATGGGTTCACGTTCTCGGGATTGATCACGGCGGGCTGTGGGAGTGTTAATGTGATTAGGGGGTTGCATTGTTTGGCGGTTGTGGGCGGGTTTGATTGTTATGGACCGGTGAGGAACTCGCTTGTTACGTGTTATGGGAGGAATGGGTGGTTGGACGAGGCAGAGAGGGTGTTTGAGGCGATGAAAGGGAGGAATGATAAGGTGGCGTGGAACGCGATGGTGGTTGTTTACGGGCAGAATAAGGAGGGGTTGATGGCGTTGGAGTTGTTTCGAGAGATGGTTAGACGGGGTATGGATATCGATATATATACGTTAGCTAGTGTATTGACTGCTTTTACGAGCTTGGAGGATATGACCGGCGGGGTTCAGTTCCATGGACAGTTGATCAAAATGGGGTTTCGACACAATGCACATGTAGGGAGCAGTTTGATTGATCTGTATGCGAAGTGCGGGGACAGGATAAAGGACTGCAAGAGGCTGTTTGAGGAAATATTAGAGCCGGATTTGGTGGTATGGAATACAATGATCTTCGCGCACTCCGGATACGAAGATGCGTGGGAGGACGCAATCACCTGCTTCAGTGAGATGCAAAGGCAGGGTCATTGGCCTGATGACTGCAGCTTTGTCTGTGTGATCAGTGGCTGCTCCAATTCGTCGTCTCCTTCACAAGGGAAACAGATTCATTCAGTTGTACTCAAGTCTTATATCCCCTCAAACAAGGTGTCGGTGGACAATGCCCTCGTTTCCATGTATGCCAAATGCGGGAACCTTCAAGACGCAGGAAAGTTATTTGAGAGGATGCCTGAGCGTAACACTGTCTCTGTCAACACCATGATTGCTGGCTATGCCCAGCACGGTTTTGGCGAGGAAGCATTGAATCTATTTGAGAGGATGCTTAGAACGAGTCTCATACCCAACAATGTATCCTTCCTCGCTGTCCTCACAGCATGTTCTCATACAGGGAAGTTCAAGGAAGGAGAGAGATACTTCAGCATGATGACAGAAGAGTTCAAGATCAAACCGGAAGTCGAACATTATTCATCCATGATAGACATGCTCGGACGGGCTGGAAAACTAAGGGCAGCCGAGCATCTGATCGAGACAATGCCCTTTGATCCGGGATCTATCGGATGGGCAGCACTGCTTGGTGCCTGCAGAAAGCACGGGAACATCGAGTTGGCTGTTAAGGCAGCCAACCGCTGTATTGAGATCGAACCGTCAAATGCTGCTCCCTACGTTATCCTATCCAACATCTACACCAATGCCGGAAGGTGGGAGGAGGTTTCGGCAGTTAGAAGGCTTATGAAAGAGCAAGGAGTAAGCAAGAAACCTGGGTGCAGTTGGATCGAGGTAAATAAGAAGATACATGTTTTTGTAGCCGACGATGTATCACACCCCCTTATAAAGGAGATATCCGAGTATCTAGACGAGATGGTGAGGAAGATTAAACGGATCGGCTATGTGCCAGACACAAGATGGGCATTGCTTAAGGAAGAAGGAATGAGGGAAGCGGAGAAGGAGAGCATACTGTCTCATCACAGCGAGAAGCTGGCAGTTGCACTCGGGCTTCTGTGCACTGGAGAACACGAGACGATTCTTGTGATGAAGAACCTTAGAATATGCGGGGACTGTCACAATGCCATAAAATTCATATCTACAGTTTGTGGAAGAGAGATCACAATCAGGGATACTCATAGGTTCCATTCATTCAAAGATGGCAAATGTTCTTGTGGAGATTACTGGTGAAACTGGCTATCTCCCAGGCATGTAATGTTAGATACAAGCAATCAGATTTCTGGGTCGATTTTGAAAGAGGTCTTATTCAACCGATGATCGGGTCCGACCAATGACCCAGACGACAACTGACAGGTTCAATCAATGACCCAGACGACAACCACTCAGATTTTGTATGTAATGTTACCATTCTATCAAATACAGTGTAGATTCATATACGTAAGACGGTTGAGAGGAGAGTTCCCATGCACATTCACTTTCCTATTTGTTCTTCCCCGTGTAGACTGTAGACAGTTCTGAAAAATATCAACGGATATTGATTTCTTCAGAAGTTTACAATCTATTGATTCATGCAATGGTCGATACAATCTATTGATTCACGGTGCAGCGAAGACATCTTTCCCGGTCAAGGTTGATAATGTCAACAAATTCGAAACTGTAATCGTTCCAGTCATGATCAAGATGAACATCATCAGACAGGAAATCAAATGTAACAAGAATAAATAATTGAACCGGAAACTTATCTCTGGAAGTATGCCAATTCAATGTCAAAAGATGGCGAAAGATTATATATTTGATATTCTACAGGAGGCTACACTAACCCGTAAGGTTGTATCTTCTAAAGTGTTGAATGCATCCTCGACTTTAGGGGGGCATCAGACACCACCGAAGAAATTATCGAATCATTTGCTATCTCAGTGAAATGACTTGACATGGAAAACTTGGCAGTTGGGTTTGTATGACTCTTTTGACGCTGCCTCCTTAAATTTCTTGGAAGCAGCATCATTCACTTCCAAACCAATCTGAAGGAAGAAGCGCATCCACCACGACTGGCTGCGCATTTTGGCCTGAAAAGAAGACCATATTCTCAACATGTCATTGTCGTTAAAACAAAACACACTGTTATGAGCCGCATGGAGAATAGTTGTGCCATATGGCTACAGCTAGTTCTTTACCCATGAGAAACAAAGGATTATTTTCTTTTGTGAAAGAAGCAGAGCAGGGAAGGCGGCGAAAAAATCATGATCCCAGTTACGACATATGAGAAGAAAAACAATGTTAAAGAAACAATATCTGCCCTAGGTTCGTCTGAGAGCTTTGTGACAACCACGATAACCTTGGTCTTTTCCGCCAGGTCTCCACAGCACTTGACATCAAATACGCCTAGCAGCTCTACATAATACTACTAAGGAAAACTAGCAAAAATCAACAGCACAGTTCATTGCTCAAATAAACGGTTAAAAATGCAAAACAGAAGAGACGTTTACCGGTCGTCCAAATTTTGACAACTCAGTCACTCTGGCTCTCTGTTGACCAGGATGACCTGTAATGGAATTATGGAAGTGAAGTAAAGAATCATGAGCTAAAGCATTTGTCAAACAATGCAAGATTGAAGATAAAGCATTTCTTGCTAAAATTTGCAGCTTCTGTAGATTCTGAAATTGATGCCAGCCTTGGGGCTTTCCTCATTGGGTTATCTGATATTGTGGACTAAATCGACCAGTACTGTTATGATTTAGTGGTCCCATATTGAATATAATCCGAAGGGTACCTGTGAATATCACGACCCCGTCACCAGCAACCCGGGCCAATTCCGGAACAGTCTTGTTCAGATACTTCGGTGACAGGTAATCTAGTGTATCAGATAC
>JAOVYX010018633.1:0-19820 GCA_035668315.1 Drosera spatulata
TGAACTTTTGTCCTTTGGCCCCTTCACTAGAATCCTTTGAAGCTAACTACTCTCTCCATCTGCAAAATATTGCACTAATTTGGTTTTAGCTCCTTTTTCAAGGTAAAATTTGATATATGCAGGAACATTCAAATAGTTGTATACACACAATTCTCTTTTTGTAAATGAGTGACGTAATTTATAGGGTGTGAAGCAAAAATAATTTGGGTGCCATTTGGTCACAACTTTCATGGGATGAAGGGAGAGTGATATTCTGCTCCTAGTTTGTGGATAGCCAATGTAAGAAATGATTGCTGCAGCAGCTTGACGAGGTTTCTTTGTACGTTTCCAATTCTAGTAGGCTCTCACCTTACAAGCATCGGAAAGGATTTAAAATTTTAAATCCTCTACCGCCATTGAAGCTGATTTGGATTAGTTCATGATTAGACGACTCTACAGTAGTTGTAAACTACTTGTTTACTGCCTGTCTGGTATATATTTGTTGATGTTTTTTCTTGACTATTAAGCCATCGACATGTGGTTCTTGGTATGTGATGTAATGGTGGAGAAGCAGATCTGCTTGGGTTTTTGTGGTTCAAATATCAATTAAGCATGTTTTATTTTTACTTTGGGTAATTCCTAGTTCTTTGCCAATACAGCAGAAGATTATGAACCAATACCTTATGTTGCCGAGCTTTTTTTTTTTTTTTTTTTCCAGGGTAAGATGTACTGAATTTTTACTTGGGTCCTAATTACCTTGCCTTCTCTGTGCCCACCTTTGTTTAATTGGTACCTGACATCTGGGAGTTCCTTCCAAAATTTTAGACTCTCATCATGTTGTAATACTAAGCTGGTCTTTTGTTTGCAGTGCCAAGGATGAAAAGGAAGTTGCTCTGTGCATAAAAGATATGAATGCTCCTAGCTTTTATCCCTTATTGATATCCATTTGGGTCACTGACTCTTTTGAGAGAAAGGATATGGAAAGAGATTTGTTGGCAAAGCTGCTTGTCAACCTTACAAAGCCTCACGAAGGAATGTTTAAACCAGTCCACCTAACTGAAGGGTACACGTTGTCTTATCTTTCTTGCTGAATTGATATCACGCCACGTTAAGTCATCTTCCCACTTATTTCTGAACCATATTGTGCAGATTTGAATCTGTTCTTGCCAACTTGGAAGACACGGTTAATGATGCACCTAGAGCTGCGGAGTTCCTGGGCCGGCTTTTTGGCAGGGTTATTGTTGAAAATGTCGTGTCTCTAGGAGAGTTGGGCCGATTAATATATGAAGGCGGTGAAGAGCCCGGCCGACTACTTGAAGTGGGGTTGGCTGGAGATGTTCTCGGTAGTATCTTGGAGACGATTAAATCGGACCAAGGAGAATCGGTGTTGGATGATATCCGTGGTTCTTCTAACCTGAGATTAGAGGATTTCCGGCCTCCCGGATCTCTGAAATCAAGGAAGTTAGAGATGTTTATTTAGCTGGTAGTGAATGTGATTAGTAAATTCATCAAATGTTGGGCTCAGGGTACTCTTAACTTTGCAGGCGATGCCTCATCTTTGTTGGTGGGCAAGCGTTATATATGGGATAATTATTCACCTTATGTTAATTTATTTCTTCAAATGTTCATATCCATTTTTGCTAAAGGTTCTAATGAGCCATCATGAATCCAATTCGAAGTTCTCAATTTTTGAGAACGGGAAGCCTTTTCGTGTTGTTATCTTTCCAGTGTGTTTCTTGTATTGAGGAAATGCCGCAGGTTCAACAGCTTTCACGCTTGAGCTGTTGATGTGTTGGAGTTGGATCCGGTGAAGCATTATTGTCGCCGTCAACTAACATGTACATCTTAAATGCTTATGCGTAACCCATGTGCTGCATCTGAGTTGTCGGCAAACAAGTAATACGATAGCTTCTGTACCCGGAAAAGCGAATTGGCCTTGAACTTGTGAGCTCTGCTTCTTGATGGTATTCGGCTCAAACAATGAATTGGAGATGCGAACATAATTCCTGATTTCAATATTCCAGTCTCATCATATGAATGTGTTGATCTCGGAGCTTTTGAAATCTCACAGCCATATCGGCTGTAGTCATGAATGTATTGGAGCACCACGACATGCACACTTGAGCAACGAGAGATGCACACTATTGGCACCAAAAAGTGTTAGTAACAGAATTCCATCCTCAAAGCACACCTTGAGAATAGATATAAACCTCCGCCGGTATACACATATCAAAAGTATCTGCAGTTATAATAAAATATATAGTACAGGAGACAATGTACATATACTCCTGCCCAGACAGGAAGAACAGATAAATTTACAACGAATCAGAATTGGGCTCGCTAGAAACATCGTTAATCATACATTCGAAAATCACAGCATTGCAACTGCAAATCAGGAATGACGACTGCAATTCAATCTCTATACTTGAAATGCAAATTAAAAGGTTAAAGGGAGAAGGGCTTCATGTACACATCGAATGGCTCGTTCGCTGTCAGCTGTGGCTCCTGTATCAACAAGTGAGTTAAGTCAGATTCCCACATCCAAACAGAATAGCCCATGCATGTTACAAATAAATGAGAAAGATACTGGTGAAAAGGGTTAAACACAACAATACTCGACATTCAGATGTTCGAAAAAGACACACTAGAACATGGAAAAAGCTGTAGTGAACAAAGAGGAAATATGATAGGAGAAATTACTAATAAACGGTAGCATGCATATTATTGCTTAAGAGCCTTTCATAGGCAACTAGGCAAGCTCAGTCATAAGAGCAAGAGAATACTGATCGGCTGGGATCATTCTCCATGTACCAAAAGATACCTTTATTCATACCAAAAGTAGCAAAACTTCTGCAAATTAGAACTTACTCTATCTTTGCCTCACTGCACCAGGTCGTGCACATTCACTTCCCTCAAAATACCAGAAGTATTGTTCAAAAGTATCTAATGATGGATAAAAAACTAGAAGCCAGACCTATATCTTCATTCAGCAATAAGCTTCTCACACTAACCTTATATTTTGCCAAAGGATCTTACAAGAACTCAAAAGCTTTGATTTCTTCTAAAACGGCCAATAGTTTAAACTTCTAGAGCAATACAAGATAGTTATCACATTGACGTTCGCTTTAAAGGTAATGATTTCAAATCAGGAGGCGTAGATGGCTTTCTATTCAAGATATTGGAAAAACAAATTGAAGAAAAGAAAAAGAAAAAGAAAAGAAGAGACAGAAGAACGAGATAAGAGGTCAGCATGGCATGCTACCAGAGAAGCAGCCAAATACCGATTGATCGGGATGGGGATATCAATAAATTTATCATGCAAAGCCATCATCCAAGGGATAGAATCTATCAGAGGCGAAATAGACCAAATACCTGTCTGAGGCCACCTAGACTGCCTCCAGAAATGAGCATGGTGAGGAGAGACGAAACACCGCCGCCTCCAAGTCCAACGTCGTTACCAGTGTTCCTAATAGCAGCACGCATAGAAGTCAGCATGCTTCCATACGTACTTGCTTGTCCACGCTCAATGGCTTGGATGAAGCAATAGGTCATGGCACCCGTTGAAGTGACTTGTGACAAAGCCTAAAAATCAAACAAAATTAAACGAAATCTACATGAGGAAGTCTAATGTGTTTGAAACTTGATTTCTACGAGTTCAAATATTGTAGCACATACAGATGTATCAGCAGATGTTTGATTGTCATCGCATCCACTAAACGAGATTACTTCCCCGCCATTAGTCCCTTTCCATGTGCCGGATCGAGGCCGATGATCCTCCCAAACATATTGCCCGCTCCTAGAGACAGGAGATGTGAATGATGAAGTAAAAGACAATGAACGACAAGATTGAAAAATGTTTTGCACAATCCAGTGTTCAAAACTTTAGATATATATTAGTGGACTTTCAATCACTAGTTCGGACTCCTGGTAAAATTGGTTCCTCAACGACATCAGAGATGATTTTAGAAGAACCTCTACTATCGAGGAACATGTTTTATAAAAAAAATCTGTACTAATAGTAGAAGGTCCACTAATGTATATTTTAATACTCCCCTCACACTCAAACCCATAAGGACATGAAATGTAGACAATAAATACACTGGCCCAACCCATCAAGTGTCAAACAAAGTTCACATAGGTGGTAATAAATGGGGAAGACGGGGGTCGAACTCATGATCTCTTGTCATGACCCATTTTGTTACTGTGTCGAGAAACCACTTCTACCAAAAGCTTAAACCAATGATAAAAAATCCACTAATATATATTTTAACATGCAGTAATCATAATATTGCTCTAGTAGAGAATTACGACAATGTGGTGTCATACTACAAGTAAACCAATGTTGAAGTTGATGAGAACTTGGAACATTTCATACGTTCTTAGACAAACAAATTTGAGATGTTGACTCCTACCATTTCAATACACTTTCTGCTTTCTTCTAAATTGCTACAAATCCATGTAGTCGTAAGATACAGTCCAAATACTGAGGTTAGAAAGGTTAAAAAAACAAAGAAAGAAAAAAAGAACCCTCTTAACTTAAATCCTAAAACCAGAATTATTTTACACAAGTTAAGGACTAAATGATATACAACATCAAGAAATAAAATAACAATAGAAAACTATCTACTATGTCATACAAAATATAGGAAAGAATCATTCTATTACACAATAATCATGATGATAACAATGCAAATAATACAAGTATAAGAACAAACCTGTTCATTCGGCAAAGGAATGGTAAATCCAGCACGGTACCACTATGACATGCATCTATAATGGCATGAAGCTTGACCCCGGCAATCAGAGGTCTGACCAATGCAACATTTATTTCATCGTCAAGAATCATGCCTTGTGTTTCAAAGTCTAAAGGGCAGAGAGTTTCATCATAACCATCAACTTCTTCGCCATTATAATTCCTCTGACGTGAACCATGGCCAGAATAATGAAACACCAAGGAATCTCCAGGTTGACAACCCACAACCAGCCAATGCATTGCCATCCTAATGTTATGCTTTGTAGGTATCCTGTAAGGATCTGTTTCTTCCTCTGCAATTTCAGTATTTTAAGACAACAGTTAGGATTACAACTTACAATTAGAACATATAATGATAATGATGGAAGACTAGCATAAAACATAATTTTCTTTACCTACTTTAGTTCAAATGTTTATGGTTTCCCTTTGCTTATATTTTCATGTTGTATATGATTTATTCCATTCCACTGATCTATCCATCCAGTAAAATTGCTCATATGACCAGTAATGCAGCCAAGCCAATGACTGTGATATGATGCAACAAGACAAGTCGTATGCGTCTGTGAGTTGGAGCAAATACCACATGATGTATGTGCAAGCAGATGAGAATAGATAGAAGTACTTCACCATCTCAGACACAGAGGAATATGATACAAAATGATCATGAATTCTCACTTCTCAAATACAGATGAAATAACAAATACAAAAAATTAGTCTGGGCCTTTGACATTTTGACACACCTTGGAGAAGCTCTCACTTCTCACAGCATAGATCGAAATACCATCTTTTACCTCATTAGATCTCCAAGTAAAATATAGATCATTGAGTAGTTCATAGATTCAGAATCAGAACCTAGGTCAGCTTCTTATGTTTTCCTTATTCAACTCCACGCCACCACGCAAAATAATACACATGCATGGCAAATTCGGAAATAATAAGTTGATCTAATTGCTGGAAATGAAAGCTCTCAATTGCTTAACCTAACAAGTATCCCCGTGTAATCCCTCTCACTCAATCATCCCACATCAATGCGCCCAAACAAAACCACAAACTTCGCACTATAGACAATTCATTCGTTCATTTTCTTATGCAAAACGCGACATCAAATCCCATACTCCAACGAAACACAATCTTCGAAACCATAGAATCATAATCCTATGATCATCACATTCACATTACCGGTGAGCATCAGAATATTCTCAGCAGGGAACTGAAACTTATTCACCAACAAATACTTCATACACTTAGCATCATTCACACACCCCTTCAGCTCACGCCTCGAATACTTATACGATATCCCACATATCACCGCCTTCTTCCTCCCTCGCCCCATCGCCGGCGGCCCCGTCGGCTGCCCGTACGGCGATGGCGCCGGCGGATTGTACCCATTATAAATCCTTCCACCGTGTGACGCCGTCGGCGGCGGCGGCGCCGATCGAGGGTCGGCGACGAGAGTCACGGCTTGACATACCGCGCAGCGAATCGATCGAGCGCCTGCCGGCAGCTGCAATGGTGTTCGACAGTTGGAGCAGTTGACGAGCATCAACATCGCCCAATTCGAGGGGATTTGGTGCGATTCGGGGGAATTTGGGGATTAGGGTTTGTGGGATCGAATTGGGATTAGGGTTTGTGGGATCGATTTGGTGAGATTTGGGGATTTGGTGAGAATTTGGGGGAGATGATGAGGTAGTCCTTGAAAAAGTCTACGCGGGGAAAGTTTTGATTACGTTTTTCAACAATCTAATGCTACGCATTAAAGTTAATGAAATTGAGAGGGTGTATGAGTCCATGAAGGGCCAACTACCTGCCGTGATGTTATTTAATTGGAAAAGCGTGTCAATGGAATAGATGTGTGGATTTGAAATTGTTGTGCGTATTAAAAACTGTATAACATGTTATATCAAGAAAAAACAAAACAAAACTGTATAACATGATTAAATCTCGTGAATAGATCATAATTATTATCTCTGTCTCATAATTTTTGTAACACAAACGTATTTTATATTTTTTTATATATATAAATATAAGTCTGTTTTTATATCAAATTATGTCTGATCGTTCCGTATTATTGATTACATTGAAATACGTAACTTACATAATTATTAATATTTCATGATAAATTTATAAAAAAAACTACGTCTGATCGTTACGTGTCGATGTAAAGTTCGACACGCGTGTTTAGTCAATCTATAGCAATAATTATAAGACATAGTGAATATTTGAATATTTTTTGCATGGTTATTAGGTGTTTTCAATGTCAATCACTGTTCAAGATTTGATTAATTGAAATCACTCCCTCCATTTAGAAGAAAATTACAACGTTGTATTATCATTATATTATTCAATACCTATTTAGAAAAATTTCGTTATTTGCTTTAACAATATAAGAAAACTATATCGTTATGTCAGGATTGAAATACATTATTTAAACTATCATAAATATTTCACGATAATTTTACGTAAAATGATTTTTGATCGTCTCGTGGATAATTCTTGGCAATAAAACGTTTTTTTTTTGTTTTTTTAAAAGGGTGTCCGGGCCAGCTCACGCACCCCCACCAACATCGGGTAAAGCTTTGACCGAAATCAACGGGCGTGGCCAACATGGATTTTGAGGCTAGTGGGATTCGAACCCAAGACCTTCAAGAAGAAGGTTGAGTCGAACACCACTAGACCAACCCAGGTTGGTTAAAACATTTTTGTTTTTGGTAATCTTTTAACATAAAAAAAATACCAAATCAATCTTATCTATTATAATACACCCACTAACTCCTTTCTAAAGTGTTACAGTAAACTTTACTATCATAAAAAAACATTTTTTTTTTATCAAAATTCATATAAATTCATCACACATATAAAATTTTGTATCAAATCAAAATATTTCGATTAATATAGAATGAAGGAAGTAAAAAAAAACTCCCTACAGGCTCAAGCATAAGGCGTGCAAACCAAGATGGGAGTGACTATAGTATGGACACCGAATAAATTAGTTATGGCCTCTATCAATACCTTTACAAGTAATCTCGAGTACGCTAACCTTATTAAAGTAAGTTGGCAAAGCTCGGTTCGGACTTAACAGGAAACTTGTTTAGCTACTCGACATTGAACCGGACATGCACTTCACGATATTGATTTAATCATAGAACAAACCCAAGAATTGATCACTAGATTTCGAACATTTTTTTTTTTGAAAGGAGATTTCGAACATTTTACTACAAGTACGTACCCAGGATAAGAAACTGGGCCCGTCATTCAGACACTACGAGCCCAAAAGCCCACCAGAACCTCGCTGGCCCGATATCGTCCACCCAAAAACACGACCCACAAACCAAGCAAATTAGGGTTTGTTCATCATAGTCATCCTCTCCTCGCTCGAAGCAGCCGTCAGCTCCCTCTCGCAGACGAAATGGTATTCATTTTCTCACCCTTTTCAGCGTACAATTCCACGATCTTATCAAATCTATTAGTGTAGAAACTCAGATTAATCATTGTTGATGTGTTTTGGGTTACTTGAGCTGCGGATTTGGCGATTGTGTTGATTGATTGTATGGAAATTTGTATGATTTGGGGAAAATGGGTAGTTCAATTGGCTATGGTTTTGGTGCTTTTGTCGAATGAGGGGAAATGGGCAGTTCATTGGTTTTGATAGAGATGTGTCTTTTGGTTATGATTCGAACGGGGGAATCAGCAGTCGTTGATTTTGATTAGGTTGTGTAGGTTGTATTTCTTGCTGTGAGGTCTCTGATTGGATAGTTGTGTTTTTGGGTGCTTTGGGGGAGTTTTGAGCCCGAGAGAACGTCACCGATTCTGGGATATCGCGGTTAAGTAGTGTTTAGATGTTGTTTGCGATCGTCTTAGATTGAGATCTCAGATATAGAGTCGGTGCCATTTTGGTTTCCTGCTATGTACTTCATCGATGTGATGGTGAAACGTAAGGTTGGGAATATTATATACATGCTGTGCGAATGATTTGCTCACATGCTTTGGAAGCCTGTTGATTTGCGCTTTGTAGCCTGTTCTTGTTTAACTCACTCTTGTATTTTGCATGCATATTTTTTGAGGCGGAATTACATTCTTGTTGTATATTATGGTCTACATTAGTGTTGCTATTTGCTGTTGTGTAATTTGATGGATATATGAAGGACCTGAAATAGTTTCTATTCAGAATGTATAACTCCTCTTTGTCCTCTTTCTTCAGGCCAAGAGAACTAAGAAGGTTGGAATTGTCGGCAAGTATGGTATGCTCGAATTAGCTACTCATTGGAAATAACATTACAGTATCTTTGATTATACTGATACAGATCCTTGTGGTTGCACACCACATGGACTTTTTCCGGAGAATATTAATGTAACGCTGACTGTGATCTTGACATGTTTCAGGCACCCGTTATGGTGCTAGTCTTCGCAAGCAGATTAAGAAGATGGAAGTCAGTCAGCACAGCAAGTACTTCTGTGAATTCTGCGGGAAGGTAGTTATCCTTCAACAGCTCTGTTGTTATTTATAGAACGTTTTCTGGGTATGTCTGATGTTTCTTATTCTATTTGCAGTATTCTGTGAAGAGGAAGGCTGTTGGTATTTGGGGATGCAAAGACTGCGGAAAAGTCAAGGCGGGTGGTGCCTACACATTGAAGTAAATATTGCTAGATTTTGTTACACTATTTTGATTATCGATCTTTAGTTTGATTTTGATATCTTTGTAGTTCTCATTGTAATTTTCTATTTTTGCCTTGTTTTACAGCACTGCTAGTGCCGTGACCGTGAGGAGCACAATCAGAAGGCTGAGGGAGCAGACCGAGAATTAGAGACCTCTCCTGAAGATCCTTAATCATTCCAGATCAATTTTCAATTGTTATCTTTTACAATCCTGCCAAAGACAAGTCGAGTCTTGTTGTACTGAATCATCTTTTGTTAGTCAATTGAGGCTACTGTTTTGAGATTATTTAGCGACATCATTTTGAGAACTTGTGGTGTTATCTGATTTGATCTGTTTCGACGAGCATCCTGCTTTCTGTCAAACAGTTCAAGGCTAGGATGATGTTTCTTGTTGTGGAATTCAGGGTGACCTGTCTGCAGCACAGATTCTCGATCGAACCATCTTTTTCAAGAGTGCCCTTCATTCTGTAACTATATCAAGTTCTCCAGAATCCGAAGATCATGAGCCTGGTAACAGAATCGTTACTTGTGAATGTTGCCTCTTATTCGATTGGGTCCTTGAATCTAAATCGATCAATGTTGCCTCTGCAACTCGTTTTCTAAATCTAACGAGGGATGCAGATCTCTTCTATAAATGAAGTGAAGAACATCGGGAGAGAGATAGCTTTAGCAGACACCTTCAGGACATGTGAAATTCTGGCGTCATCGGATGTCTGTAGATGACAATGTCTTCGGACTTCAGAGCACTTTGATGGATCTTGTATCCTGAAGCTTCAGCTGGACATCATTCAACATTCATGAGGTACTGTATTTGAGTTTTAAGCAGCGAGACTCACCTCAAAGCCTAAACAAGGCCTTCAACCCGTACCAAGGTTTGCGCTTCAGCACCACAGGGTCGGTACCATACTAAGCACCGGATGTGCGTCAGTTTATTATTATGATATCTAGCTAGACAGGTTTCCGAGGAACTGTGAAAACAGATAACTGCTTACATTACTTGAAAGCAAAAAAAATGACAAACAAATAGCTCGGCTCATATTAGAACCAGAACATCAGTAAACTGCATGTCATCGCAGTTCAACTCCAGAATCGGCAACAACCTCCCAGCTTTACAGTGCGCTTGGAGTCATAGCAGGAACAATGAAATCTAAGCAACTTCAATGATGGTTCTTGTGAGAAGAAAATGAAGAAATACACTCCAATTGTGTTTGCATGATTACAGAGGAAGTAATCCGGCCATGTCAGAAGTTCAACCAGGAGAGAAATCTGACGATAATTGATACTATCGACAAATAGCAGAGGGATTGACATTTCTACCAGGAGCATCAGATTCTCGATGCAGCCAACATACCGTGTATCGAGTCAAAAGAGTAGCTG
Organism: Drosera spatulata; assembly: GCA_035668315.1. NCBI lineage: Eukaryota > Viridiplantae > Streptophyta > Magnoliopsida > Caryophyllales > Droseraceae > Drosera > Drosera spatulata. The sequence goes on from JAOVYX010018633.1 coordinate 10,764, forward strand.
GTTTGGGTACTTGAACTTAATCTCCAAGCTAACCCAGTGGACCTCTTGAAAGACTCAATCCTCTGCTGCCTGATCTGCTCCTTGAACTTGGCGATGAACTCGTCCGCCTTCTGGTCTACATCAGGCCCATCATCAGTGATGCCATTCCAAGGATCGTCATGCACAGCCATTTCAGCATAGGTTTCTTGTCCTAGAATTCTTCTGTGCACATTATCCATTGCTGGTCGCCTATGATCATCATGATCATCTTCATTTGTCACCTCCACAACCTGATCTAAGAACCATCTCTTCTCATTTGGGTAATCCAAGGAGGATAGTGCCCTGGATGAGTTTCTATCAGGCCTATTGATGATATTGGCTCTCGTTAATCTCATACTTTCTCGACTTTCACTGGTTGTCATTGGTGCAGTGATCACATCACTGGCTGTTTTAGTCCTGACAGACAACACGCCACCATTTTGACTCCTTGTTTTTGCTTCGGCCTGCAGGCTTCCTGTGTACAGAACTCCCGCATTAGAGCCTAGATTGTAGTCCTGCAACTCACTCCCATCTACATGTCTGAGGTTCTTCTGGAGTGCCTTAACCAATGGTGGTTTATGGCGGCTTATCCCTGTTGATTCTGATGCCGAATACTGAGAACTTTGAGACCGCAAAAATGTTTTCGATCCAAGTCCCTGTACTTCTTTTTTCCTTTCCACCATATTAAACCTTGATCTTGGGATAGTCCGCGATGGATGCAGAACACTGCCTTCGGTTCTATCCCCCTCCATTTTGCCCTTGGAGGCTCTGAACTTCCCATCAGTGGTCTCCGAATCTGTAAGCACCTTCACCAAACTTCCCTTCGACCTAGACCGATGAATCGAGGGCACAGATGGCCCAAGATTCTCATCAACATAACCAAACTCATCAGCATTACGCGATCTCACGCTCCCATTCTCATCCTTCCTCAAGAACCTCTCCTCCAAGGCGCTCGAAACAAACCCATTACTCAAAACCCGTCTATCTCCATACTCATATTGGCCAAACACCTCGCCATTTCCACCATGAGCACTCACTGCTCCATATCTATCGTTCTCATACCAATCTCTCGAAACCGGGCTTGAATCATACCTTTTCAAAACCCTAGAAACCCTAGTATCATCCCTATAATCCAATCCACCATCAACCCAATTCGAAACCCGCGATTTTAACCCCCTCAAAGGCAAGATCAGAGCATTCCCATCAAACCCATTCTCAGAATCTCTCACTCCACCAACATCAAACCCTTGCCTAAAACACACTGACCTACATTCGTGAACCCTCCCCTCGTCGAAAGCATCGACACGACGAAGCAAACTACTCACACGAGACTGCCCGTCATCTCCCCTCGAATCGCCATCAAAACCAGAATAATCATTCTTCTTGCTAAACAAGCCATAGGAAACAGCAATGCCGGCAAGAACCAAGTGAAGAAGTTCCCATCCTCGATCGAACATCGAGTTTTCAACGAAGCCTGGTGCTTGTAATGGGACCAAGAACAAGAAAATGATGACGATCAGTGCCTTGAAGAGGAAATGTGATGAGAAGTGATCACTTGGGTTGTTGTTGTTTATTAGTAGGCGAAATGGGTTGTGTTCAAAATCTTGATTTGCAGCCATTGATGATGAGATGAGGAGATGAGAACATTGAGATGTGTTGGTTGAGTGAAAATGGTGAAGATGAAGAGACGGTTATGTAAGAGTGGGAGAAAAAGGAAAAGTGAGTTGGTTTGTTTTGGTTAGGTTTTTTGAGGGGATTTGGTATGTTTAGTTCGCCTCCCAAAACTTTTGTTTTGGGTAGGAAAACAATCTACATAGAACTGATGTGACCAAAAGGGTACATGGAAGCACCGAGGGACTTTGCTCCAAGGGATATGTGGATGAGACTTATAAAGCGGTTGATGGGGTTGTTGCTAGTGGTAGCCTTCCTAAATCTAGTGGTTATAGCTCTCTTATGCTTGGATTGTTAAGTATAAGGCGACTAGATGATGCAGAAAATCTTTTCTAGAAGACGTTAACGGATGAAACCATGCTGGAAGATTGTGCATGCAGTAGTTTGATAAGGAAAGTTTGTTTGGAGGGAAGAGTTCTTGATGGCTTTCAATTATTTTAAGAGGTCGCGAAGATGGGAGTGTTGCCATCTCTTGACATGGATGTCTACTCCATTCTTGTTGTTGGCCTTTGCCAAAAAGGTTATTTAGGTGAGACCACGGAGCTGGTTAACTATATGAACAAGCAAAGGATCCAAATTAAAGCGCCATATTTTCAAGGTATGGTTGAAAAACTTAGAGGAAGCCCAGGAATGGAGCTACTTTCCAGCTTATCTTGGTTGGAAAGTTGAGAAATTCAAAGAAAGATGCTGGTTATATCAGTGTTTCTGGATTTACCTTATTGGACGCGACACTCATCTGCAACTGGTTGTGTGGATGGCTGCAAAGTAGTATCTGAACTTCCATCCTAGCAGCCAACCAAGTAGTTTGATCGAGGTCATACCTTCTGACTCACAAGTTGCAGCTCCATGGTCTGACCTGATTGACTCTTACCTCATTGTCTTGCCTGAATAGCTTGGTCCTTTGCAAATCACAACATGCCCGGACTAATGCTGAGCTTGAAACTGCGACGAAGACATATCATGAATCAATCGAGTAATGTTCTGAAATTTGATGCAGTCCTGAGCTGACTCCGTGTTCTGCAACGGCCATATGCTGTTTCTGTATAGCTCAATTTTTTAATTGCTATTATAAACGATTATTTATGCAACATCCACTGGCGATTGAGAAATCAGATTGGAGATTATGAATCACCATATTCACTCCCTTCTTTTGAGAGCAAAAACAATTTTAGCTTGATTCACTTTCAGCTCCATGAAAGCAGAGGGATTGCAGCAGCCATTCTGTCCAGTAAACACCTTTAGCAAGAGCTACGACGAAGTGTCAAAGCGACATATTCAGGGCGTACTGTTGGGTGTACCGCTCCTGGCGTATTGTTCGGGGTTACCGTTCAGGATGCACCTTTGGGGACGCACTGTCCCGGAGACATCTTGTGACACACTGTTTTGTTTTGTGCGACACTTGTTTTCTGAAGCATTGTACCGGACGCGTTGTTCAGGCCCTAGTGTTCGAGACGTATTAATCAGGATGTACTGTTCGGGGTCATTGCTCGTGATGCACCGCACGGGGATGCACTGTCTTAAAGAAGTCGACGGACACGAGCTCGGTGCTATGCTTGTCCATGTTTGGAAGACATGGGGAGAAACAGTGCACTTGGGATAAAGTATTCGAGCAAGGAGAAGAAAGTAGAGAGAAACAGTGCACTGGGGACAAGGTATTCATGCAAAGGAGAGTGAAGAAGGAGAGACAATGCACTGGCCGGATTGTTTTTCGAACTTGACGATGGTGGCGAAGAAGAAGGGAAGGAAGGCAATTTCTCAATTTTGACTGATCATAGATTAGATTTGATTTTAAGAATGGTTTTTTTTTATGTTTTTTTTATTATATATCAAGATATTGTAATTTTTTATTTTAGATATATGATTAAGTGATAAATAAGATGATGAGGTATCATCAATTGATAAAACACTTAGATTTTAACGATTAATAGATAATTCATTCAAAAAAAAAAAGATCCAATATCCAATCGACATAAATAACCTGAACCATCCATCAAAATACAAATTCCTTTTACATAATACTCCTTCCCATTCATTTTAATTATAATAGTTTGATTGTGTATATTTGTCGAGGCGAAATTTGATTTGTATCGTCGGATAATCAAATATTATTTTCTGAAAAATTATCGTGAAACACTAATGATAATTTAAATTATGATAATATTATAATTTTCTTGTATCATTAAGACGACAAACAAAACTTCTTAAAATATATATTAAATAATAAAAAAAATATTATACTATTTCCGTCCCATAATTATTATAACGATACGTATTTCGAAAAATCTTAAACTGACACAGAATTATAATTTATAATTTAATCCATTATTAATATTTCATAATAATTTTATAAAAAATAATATTTGATCGTTATAAACTCAATACAAAATATATATTATGTAAATATTTTAAAACGTACAGAATAACTAAAATGGATCCGTGGGAGCACACAAACAAAGTTTCACACACATAGGGCAACGTCGTCCACTACAAAACACATAATTTATCGAAGTTATATCTCCAAAGAAAGAGAAAAAGAAAAAAAGCCGGTGACCAACAGCGGCCCAAACCAATGGCGGCGGTTCACCACACCGGTCCGCCCACCGCTTCCTCACAAACCCCACCATCGCCGCCACCGCCGCCTCCTCCTCCTTTTCCTCCGCCCCACGTCACCCTCCACCACCACTTCAATCCCCAAATCCCCAATTCCACCACCACATGCCGCCGCCGCCACCCTCATCAATCTCCCCTCAATTCACCACCACCACGCCGATGGCCTCGACCGTCACTCGCCGGATTCCGCCGCCATGTTGGTCCAACGAGGAAACCCTAGCCCTAATCGAATCGTACCGTGACAAATGGTACGCGCTCCGCCGCGGGAATCTAAGGGCCGCGCACTGGGAGGAAGTCTCCGACGCCGTCGCCGCTCGGTGCAAGGGACCGTTTCCGGCGAAGACATCCGTTCAGTGTCGGCATAAGATGGAGAAGCTCCGGAAACGGTATCGGAATGAGGTGCAGAGAGCCAGGTTGGTTCCTGGTGTTAGGGTTTCGTCGACATGGGTGCATTTTGGGGCCATGGATGCTATGGAGAGAGGGACGACGGTGATGAGATCGAGTCCTTCGCTTCCCCTTGCCTTGCCTCGGGCTGAGGCGATGGACGAGGAGGACGAGGATGATGATGAGGAGGAGAAGAGTGATGGATATGAAGAAAACGGGGATCATAGTGCTGGTTATGGAGTTGGGGCTTCTGATGGATTGATGATTGGGAATGGCGTTCATAGGGTTTCATCGTGGGCCCGGGATCTTGGGGTTTGGGGCTGGAGGACCGGGTTCAATGCCAAGGGGTATCATCATTTTGATGAGGGGAGGAGTGGCTATGGGATTGGGGGCAAGGGTAATAATGAATATGGATTTGATGGTGGTGATGCGAGATATACAACCAGGGTGTTGAAGAGTGCGGAGGAGGGATCGAGGAAAAAGAGGGGGAGAGAAGAAGTTGATCATGATCCGGCGAAGGAGATGGTTGAGGTGCTGAAGAGGTTTGGAGAAGGGTTCATGAGGATGGAGAAGGCAAAGATCGAATTGGCGAGGGAGATCGAGCAGATAAGGATGGAGATGGAGATGAAGCGGACCGAAAGGATTCTCGAGGGGAATCACAGAATTGTGGATGCTATTATCAAGGGATTCTCTGAGGAGAGGAAGAAGGCGAAGATGTCAACCACGCCGGAGTTTTAGAGTCACAATAATGCGATACAGAAGTTTTTGAAGCTCGATGCTGCAGGCTAGTATTCCTATGTCCGACTTTGTCTACCCACCCTTTCTTGGTTTGTGAGCCTTCATAGAGATATCGAAATGTTGATTTGTTGCCGATAATGGATGGACATAGCTATAGTCGGAAACTGAACCTTCAGGGGATGAATGCTAATGTTTAGTTTTGTGTTCCAAAACCAAGTGTCGTACCATATTACAAATTCTACTTGGTTCTTACCTGCGAATGGTTTATCAGCTGGTTATCCTCTGTGGAGCTGCATGCATTTTATTTTTCGACCATATGAGTTTTTGCGTTTTTGTTACTAATTCTTCATACAATTTCACTTGTTTGTTGTGTTTCTTTTCTTTTGAGTTTATATATGCATGTGGTTGTGTCATAGCATGTTGTTGATGCAATCCAAGCAGGTGTTGCACCCTGTTCCATATGTTGTTTAGTTAGCAGTTTCGACGTAATAGAGGTCGTGCCTTTGATTGCAAACAATAGGAATGTGGATGCGAGAACTTGCATCTGTGTACTTATCGTAATATTAACCCCTCCACCTCCAGCCTTAATATTCTACACAAATTGTTCTGGTGATCGAACAGATTTTTGCTGATTCTAATATACTCTGTCGAAGTCTATCTGAATCTGACGTCTATGCAATGACGGGGAATAAACGTACTAGTTTTTTCATAACTCCTGTCTATGCAATGACGTCTATCTGATTCTAATATACTTTTATTGTCCGTGGTTAGTTCATAACTTGATATCATGCACAACATACATGCTAAGGATGTAGTTTTGACGTGACTAGTGAGCAAGTATATGGGCATTGATATTGTAATATGATGCATGAGGTTGTCGACATTCATATTTCATAGTTTATACCATGAAAAGCATGAGACTGTTGCCCGAGATGGTTGATACCATGGAACAGGCAGGTAGATGGACGTTGATGTTGTGATGATAAATCAGTTTTGCATTACATGTTTCCTTCAGGCTTACCAAAACTGTCGAGAGTATGCGTTAGACCTGTTGGCTCATTTAAACTTCTAGGTTATGATAAGAGTTCTGTTCATACTTGCTTGCTAGTCAACTTGTGCAGGAGTAGTCATGTTACTTGGTCATTGTTTCCCGTCTCATCAGTATTTTGTTGATACTGAGTTTGTTTTCTACTTCTAGTGCTCGTCCGGCGACTGGAAGTGGAGTTGTTGTTTGACTCCTTCCTATGTTTTATCAGTGTGTCTGGTTTCGTTTAGCAGGTTGTCTCCCGTCCATAATCCGTTAGTTTTCAACCCATGAAACAAGATGAATTTCATACATGCCGTGGTCTTCGTTTCCCCTTGCATGCTTCGTTTCATGGTGCATGCAGATTGGGAACACTGATGGAGAAAAGAGAGTTACCCATGATACAAGGGTCGCAAGCAGTCTGTTAGCGGTCTTGCACGGCACAAACTGGGCTCCGTATTTGTTATAAATACAACACAAGGTGTACATTTTCACTGTGGTACTACCGCTAATAGATACTCCAAGTCAAGTCTTTTTTTTTTTTTATCGTAATGAATTGTCAAGTCGGTTAATTTTATTTTCTGCCCAGTAACCTTCCTATAGAATTGATTTGTTTATTAAATTCCTCATAATCTTGAAGATTTAGTAAATTTATTTGTTTTTCCCCTAAACGATGAGGCAAAAAAGGGAAAGCCGATAATCAAATCCAAAAAAGTACTCCAAAAGATAAAACCAAAATCTGTAATATATATGCTAAGCACAAGTGTAAGGATTATAACTTGGTCGGATATTTGAGATTTATCTATTTATTTTTAAGAGTGAATCACATGACGGATTTACTTTTAATCGAGTCAACTAGTAATCTTTTTTGGAGTAAAATAAAAATCTTAATATATTTTCTAAAATATATATCTTTCAAATTATATTTATCCCGTGCTAATACTATATATATATTACTAGGAACTCTCCGTCTTCATTCTTCTCCTATTTGGTTATAGTCGTAACTCAATAGCACGATGCTCACTCCAACTGTTCGATTTCGCATCTGCTGTATGTGTTTTTTTTCCCATCTTTCAGCATTGTGCTGAGAATAAGGAAGATTGCTGCTCCGTATTACTTTTGACTTGGTTGTTTCGTGAAAGAATATGCATAGATCAGAATGCTCTTGACTTACACTAGCTAGATCATTTATCACAAGTGACCGTGTCAACTACTGCCTTCTTTGTCCCAAATAGTGACCACTGTGGTTTGTAAGGAGTTACTTGCACCAGGACTTCAGGAGCCGATCAGACGAATATAATAAAAACTTTGTGGTGAAATGCAAACCAGTAGTTAAATTTGTACTTTGCATTCTGGTATTATTCATTGCTTGTACCAATTAAGAGGCCACAAGATCGCGGTTTGACCTTTTCGCCTCTGAGAAATAATTGATTATGCTGATGATGATTGTAGACAAAAATTTGTGTTGATTTTGTCGATGATGATGTACTAACCTTGTGGATTTCAGGTATGAAATGAAAATGAACTAATTTTGTTAAGGGAACCTACATAAATTATCCCCGTCGCTTCGGTCAAACTGGCCAACTCCAGATTCCATAAACAAAAGAGTCAACTGTTATTTGATCAGTCCAGACAAAAACAAAAACCCTCGATAGTTTTTGGGTACCTCCTCGCCAGGTGCGAAGTCCCATTGTATTCGAGGAGTCAAGGATTTGCTGGGAATTCCGGATCGAAGAAGAAAGAATAGATCACTGACTCAAGCCAGAGTGGGGATGATTAGCTCTCGATTGACCCATATCCGCTTTCTTCCTATCCCCTTAAGCTCTCTATCGAGTTTTCATTTTGCATTATCTGCGGTCCCAGTCTTTTATATTTCGAACTAGAGGGACTTGACTTATCCTTCCCTCACTGATGCCATCCTGGAAAGGCAAGAAAGGGCTGAATAGACTTCAACTATTAGGCACGTTCGGAGCTTCTCCCGAACAAAATCCACCCACTCGGGATCTTGATCGGGCTTGCTTAAAAACAGCTCCAGGCGGAATGTATCCCCTCGGGAAGGGGGAGCGGCAATCCGGTCATGGAATCTCTTCATTGGTTGCTGGCATATCTATATGTTGTCCAAATACAGCCAAAGGCGAAAAGGGTAGCCGGCTCTAGGGATTGATTTAAGGAAAAGCAGGGCACGGGTGCATATTATGGCACGGTAAAGGTCGTAGTAGAGTAGGCCCAGGTCGAGAATTGACAAAGACAAAAAGAAAGACCAACACTCACGCAACAAGCCTGCCCTTTAGGGTGAGCGTCCTCTGATCTAAGTACGAGCTCCTGTTTGCTTTGTGGAAATGAGCTAACTTAACCCTGACTGCTCAAGGCTGAGGCAGTGTTTATGTTTTATTATTTAGAGCTACATATTCGATGAGTAAAAAATTGTATGATTTCAAAAATCAATGTAGAAATCATGCCGTTTGATGATCCATCTCCTTCACGGGATCATGATCAACTTCTTCTCTCCCCCTCTTTTTCCTCGACCCCTCCCCGGCACTCTCCAACACCCTCGTCACCATCAAATCCATAATCATTATTACCCTTGCCCCCAATACCATAACCGCTCCTCC
>JAOVYX010018634.1:0-19810 GCA_035668315.1 Drosera spatulata
ATAAAGAGTATTTGATAATCTTTAAAAGTAATTTATACAAGTCTTAAATTGATTATTTTTTTAAGAGACGAAGAGACTTGAGAGATTGCGAGGATTGTAAGGTTATCTCAGGAGAATGTTTGACCATTCACCACGGTTTGTTAGTTATAGATGTATTTCTATCTCAAATAGAAAAGAAGAAGAAAATAAAATGTAATCTCATAAGGACAAAATGGTGGAACTTAAAAGAAGATGAGAAAAATTTTTTCAGAGAGAGATTGTTGAGAGAAGGACCATGAACATTTGACGGGAGTGCATGTGAGATGTGAGATGCGATGGTTGATTGTATCCGACGGGTAACGAAGGAGACATTAGAACAATTTAAGGACCAACTACCGTTGGATAAAGAGGGGTGGTGGTGGAGTAAAAAGATTTAAGATAAGATAAAGTATAAGAAGAATGTTATAAGACTCTGTTTAAATGTCATAGTGATGAAAATTTGGAGAAGTATAGGTGCGCAAAAAAAGAAGCTAAATATGCTGTGAACGATACGAAGAATAAATCGTATGAGAAGTTGTATGAAAGACTGAACACAAAAGAGGGGAAAAAAGAAGTCTTTAAGTTAACTAGATCAAGAGACAGAAGAACTAAGGATTTAGGTCAGGTAAAGTGTGTTAGGGACGATGTCGAGCATATTCTTACGACTGATGAGGATATTAAGAAAAGATAGAGAGATTATTTTGACAAACTCTTTACTTGCACAAGGAAAGTACCCCTGAATGAAACAAGTGGGAATGTAGATGTGATAATGACTCGATGTTACTTTCGTTGTATTAGGATAGAGGAAGTTAGGGAGGTTTTAAAACGGATGAGCTCAAAAAAGTCTATGGGTCTAGATGAAATCCCGATCGAAACTTGGAAATGTCTTAGGATAGAAGGAGTTAATTGGTTGACAAAACTCTTTAATAGAATTTTGATGGATACGAAGATGCCTAATGAGTGGAGAAGGAGTACTTTGATTCCCATATAAAAAAACAAAGAAGATGTTCAAAACTACTCCAATTACAGGGGAATCAAACTTATGAGTCACAGTATGAAGTTATGGAAGAAAGTGATAGAGAAAAGGTTAAGAAAAGCTACAGGGTGACTGAGAAGCTATTTATGGAAGCTATTTATCTTTTGCGATGTGTAATGAAACGTTTTAGGATAGAGAAGAAGAATTTACATATGATTTTTGTCGACCTAGAAAAGGCGCATGATTCTATTCCAAGAGAAGTAATTAGGAAAACTTTAGAAAAGAAAGGAGTGACGAGTAGGTATATCAAGATTGTGAAAGACATATATGAAGAAGCTGCTACATGTGTGCGAACCCATGTTGATTAAACGACTGTTTTTCCTATTAAAGTGGGTTTACACCAAGGATCAGCTTTGAACCCATACCTTTTCGCATTAGTAATGGATGATCTCACTAGACATATACAAGATGAAGTACCATGGTGTTTATTTTTCACTGATGATATTGCTCTGGTGGACGATACGAAAGAAGGGGTGAATGAAAAACTTGAGACTTGGAGGGAGACGTTGGAAAATAAGGGGTTAAGGATCAGTAGAACCAAAACAGAATATATGGAATGTGTCTTTAATGAGAGTAGTCAAACAAATAGTGAAAATGTATTGTTGAAAACAAAGTCTTTTCCTAAAACGGATTCTTTCAAATATTTAGGTTCGATGCTACATAAGAGTGGAGGAATTGATGCAGATATTGATCATAGGATTAAAACAGCTTGGCTGAAATAGAAGGGCGCTTCAGGGGCGTTATGTGATCCTAAAATACCTATCAAGTTAAAAGAAAAGTTTTACAAGACAGATATTCGACCAGCGATACTGTATTGGTGAGAAAATTGGGCAATTAAGTGGCAGCATATACAGAAGATGAGTGTAAACGAAATGAAAATGTTAAGGTGGATGTATGGACATACAAAAAGAGATAGGATACGAAATGAAGTCATCAGACAGAAAGTGGGTGTGGCTCCAATAGAAGATACGATGAGGGAGTCACGACTAAGATAGTATGGTCATGTGAAACGCAAGGCAGTCACAACTTCTGTTAGGAGATGTGAAGTTTGGGCGTTAGTACATGTCAAGAGAGGACGAAGAAGACTTAAAAAGACCATGAGAGAAACCTTGAAGTATGATATGGCCTATCATAATCTTACAGAAGATGATGCACATGACAGATTGGAATGACGCCGTCGTATTCATGTAGCAGACCTCACTTGATGGGATAAAGTGTTGATTTATTGTTGTTGATGCATTATGATAAAATTTTTTGATGGATGTTACAGAACAATTAAGCGTTGTTTTTTGAAAAAAATATCATGAAATATTAATACTAGTAGAAATCATACACTATAACCGTGGACACTGACGAAGCCAACATAGGGCGAGAGGGGTCACTTGACCCCCTAATATTTTTTGGTTCATTATAATATTAATGCATAGCATGCGAGAATAGATGAGCTCAAGGTATTCCATTTGGTCATACTTTTGATCAATTTGTTTTCTTCTACACGTGTGATGTGCCTACATCTTTACCATCGACCCCCATGTCATGCTACTTCATTGTTTACCCATGAAATGACCCTATCCTTCATTTTCTATAACGTCCCGACTTCCACGTCTTGACGACGTATGGGCGTTATGTCGTCATGGACCCAATCCGTGACAAAGTCAAGTAACTCGAACGGATTTAGAGGTATAGAAGATAAGAAAAATCAACTGAGCAATTATATTACATAATTATGACAGTAACATTTAGTTCATAAATTTCAGTCTATTTTCAGTAACCAAAATATAATAAGTCACATTACATATTATCTCTGGTCAGCTTCCAGTAAGTTTTCAGTAAGTCAAAATCTATCAGTTTAGTTACATGATAACCAACGTGAGATATTTATATGCATGCAGTCCTCACTCTACCGAACTCTATCATCAACCCGTTAATCTCCTGCAAACGGAAAACATAACCGGTGAGTATAAAACTCAGTAACCTAGAGTATATGAGTTTCGTTTATAGGGCACTCCCCCGACTATGGCAAATTAGTGAGTCCCAATAAAACATTTTCGTAACTTATAGAAAAATATAGGCGTCATATCAAACAGTACTTTCGTTTATACGTCTTCATATCTTTTCTGCCTTTTTGTTTTTATTTTCATGAGTCCATGACTCGACTCGAAAGACAACTTCAAAGACATGACAAACTCAGAGTATAACGGTAATATGTCAATCGTCAGTTGGGCTACCTATGAGATTATGTTTCCGTTCGATTCAATCTACATCTGCATATTTCGTGCATATTAAGTAGCATCATTAATGCGTCGCACCTCTTGTGTGCTTTCAATGAAGTTCGCGATACCGTCATTGAGAAGGGCGTTCCTGCAGAGAGTCACCTGTGGCCCTGCCACGACGGCATCAAGCCGTTGCATGCATGCTAAAAGGACGGGGGATGCCTAACGCTCCCTAACTAGTTCCTCGCCCATGACGATGACTCAAAGAATAACGTTTTAACAGCCACACATGTTTATTTATAGAAACAATGAATGATTCCAATGGATCTGAGAAGGGGCACTAAGTACGACCTTCTTCATGACAATTTCAAAGGATGTAAACATTGGTCACTCAGACCTAGGAAGGGATGCCATGCTCAACCTTCATAACATTTTCAAGAAAAACGACCAACGATCCAACGGATCCAAAAAGGGACGCGTAATGCTCGACCTTCATAGCTCAAGGACACATATGTTTTGTTTTATTCGTTTTTCATTAGTTCATATCATTAAGATAATGAAAGCAAGCCATGTGCACTCATGTCCTTTTTATTCAAGCATTTAGGGATCGTTTCCATTTATTTCCCGAGATGGCATATATGTTATAATGGTGCGTATTGTAATCCATTTCAATCTCAATACCCTACATCACATATCAAACATATAAAATAATCATTTCCGATCTCGATCCTGATGTCAAGGTTTATTATTACAACCCGATCCCCCCATGATATATTTAGTATCCTTTTAGTACATAAACCCTGTGATCAAATATAATTCATCGTATCACCATACCAAATATGCACACATATAACGAAGTTCATCCATGGCATTTAGGGATCGTAAGTAACATTATTTTACGTCCGTATGTACCCATGCACATATATTATTGAAACCTTAGTTCCGGTATCGCATAAATTCCGTAATTAAGTATAATTCCTCATATCACACATTAAGCATACACATATTCAAAGAAGTATGTTCATGACATTTTAGGATCATTATCAGCATTAAATAGCGTCTCCTAACCTAATGCATGCACCCATGCATATATTATCGAAACCTTAATTTCGTTATCGTCTCAACGTTTCAATCAAGCAAACAAGTATATCATCGCCCTCCTGGCGGTACCCTTCTCATCATAATCATCATAACACATCATATTGATGAAATATTAAGCACGAGACGGATCGAGAGGGATTAGGTTACCTTTGTAGGGTGTTTAACCCTAGTTTTATATAGGGTTAAATAAATCTTTAGAAACCTTAGAACCTTCGACACCCAAGGTCATCACCCCGCTGTCCGCTATTGTCACCGCTCTTTCCCCATCGTCGTCACTGCCGGTAGTCGGAAAATGGCCGGAATATCATCAGAAAAGCGTCGGTAATGCATTTTAAGGCTTGTTTACGTTCCAACTTCGACACCCATGACACTCGATGTCATCAAAGTAATTCGTCCTGCTCTGCCATACTTTTCACCATCGGTCGTCAGGCTTTGGCCGGAAAAGCTTGTTAAGGTGTTTTTAAGTTTTTTTACGTCCAAAACTTGAAACCCAAGGCACCCAAACCGCACTACCCTCACTGTTTACCTAGCACCATCTCTCTGGACCTGTTAGTGGTTGAAAAATGTCGCCGAAGTCGCTGGGGTTAGTCGGAGAGGTGTTTGTTATGGTTTTCTTATTGAAACGTCAAGGAGAACTAAAAGGGGCTGCATGGTTGCTGTTGCTTGGCTTGAGAGATTCCTTGGGGCCGGTGGAGGGGTGACGATGATGACCAAGGTGGTGGCGACGTGGTTTAGTAGTGGTTGACTGTGGTGATGACGATGGCGAAAGGGTGGCGGCTGCGATTGCGTGAAGATGAAGGAGAAGCTCGTGTTTGTGTTACTTGCTGCTCCTTGATATAGGGAGGTCGAAGATGGTTAGTAGCTGGTTGGCGTGGAGGTTTCGTGGTGGTTTGCGGCCGTGGTGGCAGCGTGGTGGTGTGTTGCTCCTGGTTGTCGTCGGTGGCCCCTGACTAACGGCAACGAAGACAGAAGACGAAGAAGATATGAGGAGAGGAGAAAGGGGATGGCGATGGTGTTGATTGTGGTGGTTGTGATGGTTATAGCGTGGTGGTGATGATGGTTAGGTGAGGTCGTTGGTAGCGGTGTTGGTTGAGGTGGCCGGTGAGGTTTGGTGGAGGTAGATGATGGTGTTAGGTGTGAGAGATGGCGGGAGAGAAATGGAATGGTTTCGATCCTTCGTTATATTTTCGTCAGTCTGTATTTATCTCAATTTCGTAATATTGATCTTTCGATAATTAATTCGTATCGATTTAATTATCCCAAAAATATTAATGTCGTATTCTATTTAATAATATAAACTTTTTGGGATTAAAACCGTTATCTCTAACGCTTAATATTCTTAACGTTATATTATAAAGTAACATTAACGTTACTTATTCATTAGTTTTATTCGCGCGTTATAATGTTATCTATTCGTTACATTTATTTGTTCGATATAGCGCCACTTGTTACGTTATAGTGTTATAACGTTGCTCATTCGTTCGTTACATTTAATTTATTCGTATGTTATATTTATTCGCACGTTCATAATATACGTACTTTACGTATATTAAAATATCCAAAATACATACGTACTTTACGGATATTTAAATAATGATTTTATGTACGTATTTTTCATATATTTAAATAGCGAAATTTTTGGGATATTATATTTTCTAGTTCTTATTAAAATCTAGGGATGAGCAAATTAATTCCCGAAATATCGAACCGTATCGATACCGGATAAAACCGTATCGGACAGATAAAAAACCAACGACATTGGTACCGGACGAGACGACAAAATAAAAAGGACCGAAAAATCAATACGATATAAGAAATGTTTTTCAAGAACCGAACTTTTTGTACCGAATCGAATCGATATGTTTAGAAGTCTTAATTCCTAGTCATATTAACCAAGCATAGAAGTTTATATTTGGTGTTTATCTAGCATCTGAACATGATCTTCTTCGTTTAGAGTCTTTAATCTACGTAATCAACGATTTGCTTCAGTTATGTTTGATCCCTATTCACCATATTTTGTTGTCATTTTGGCTTTCAATGTAAAACACACAGAACTGTATGTGTCTCGATCGCCTTTTTTCTCCTTTCTGTTTGCCTCCATTTTCTTGCACTTAGATGATAGCTGATCGATCAATATGCAAGATCTTCAACTAACTTGGTTATTTGGATTCCAACTATTGGTAATCTCCATTTTGCCATGCTTTCAAACAAATTTTAAAAAAAGAAATCCATTGTCAAGGTGAAGGTTCCTACTTGTACTGGTGGAACCGAAAAACCAAGGAACCAATACCGAAAAATTGATACGGGATGGGACAAGATTTTTTAGAAACCAAAAAAATTAGAACGGGACGAGAAATGTTCAAGAACTGGATCATATCGAACCATGCTTGCCCCTATTAAATTTTACCGTTTCTATTTTCATTTAATTGCTTTCCTCATCGTTTTTTTTTTTTTTTGTAAATCATATGTGTATCTCGAATTAAGATAATTTTTTTAGTTATAATTGATTAGGTTATAAAGTCAATGCATTCTTTTAGTTCGCATGATATCCATTTTGATAGAAATATCTTGATATCCTTTATTCGTTATCCTTGAAGTTATCTAAATACACCTTAGAAGTGTGCTAGAAAATCATCAAATTACAAACAAAAATAGATGACATGTGTTTGGTTGAATGATTTGTTACACATATACATTAAGTCACCATTCTCTTTCATTTGATTTGATATTATATGCTTTGAAATATGAATGTACTGAACGAGTCTAATTCTTGCCCCTCCTGACTTCAGGTCCTGGCTTCGCCATTGATCGTGGGTTCTTAAAAAATTTAGATCGTGTCATTTAGATACATAACGAAGGTTCTCAAATTACGTGTTAAATAGTACAAGAAAAGAGAAACGTTGTAATAATTATGGGATGAAGATAGTAATAATTTACGTAATCCCGTCGAGATATAACGAGCGTTGTACGTAAACGTTATCACCCGTAATTTTATCTCGATATCCCTAAAAAAATGTAAGAAACCCTACCATATGATCAAGGAAAATGGTTTTTTACTCTCGAACCAACGTATCCTAACCACATGATAGATGTATGATGTAATTATGGCTCAACTTTTCTTTGATGTGTACTATGCACATGGTGAAGTCGAAACATGAACGACCTTAAATGCCAATATGATCATAAACCTTTCAGCTTTTGCTGACCACGATTTGCCTTGATGCTCCGATACTATACACTATTGATCCTAATGTTCATTTGTTAGTCGTAGTCAGAATTCAAGTTCGATCCTCTTCACGGTCTACAGTTCAGTCCATGAAAGAATTCCAAGGACCAAGAGGTGCTCTCAAATACTTATGAGCCTTAACACATAACAAGTTTTCTTTAATTATTATTATTCATATAACGCAAACAAATTAAATTCGGATAAATGAAGTTTTGTTGAAAGATAAGGGTCACATGCTTCCTTGGCATGGACTAGGCTTCCTTTCTAACATCATTTTCTCAATTCATGACGATGGACCAAAATATACATGACCTAAGTGTTAACAGTATAGTCAAATCTTGTATCTAAGATACACCTTGGTAGCATTTAATGTAATAATTTGATCATTTATGTGCAACAAAAGCACATACATTTGCTGCCATGAGAAGGTACATCATCAATTGGTTTGGTGGTCGTGGTGATGGTATACGCCCACACATACGAAACGAAGATATCATTGTCTATCATAGATTGCGCTCGTTCTAAGTATAACGATTTTCAGCAACAGACTTGATGAACTTGACTGTATGGTTAAGAGGACGGTTCATAGATTGAAACTAAGTGATTACAATTGTGCTTTTCGAGTTACAGAACAGTTTGGAACTTTTGTATAACCTTATTAATCGCGACCAATTTGAATAACAATATGGTACAAACAGAATCAAAGTTACAGTATAACAGAATAAAGATTACATTTGAACATGGATCAATTACATGGGAACGTTAATGAGAATCAACAAATGACTTGGGCTGAAAGCATCTCCCCTGTTGTTTCCATTACGAGACTAACATGAATCAGCACCGGCATTTCCCTCTTTCTTACCATAAACAACATCGGCCAGAACCATTTCGACGAGCACCTTCTGTGAAGCCGGCCTGGACGTGATATCATCCCACCATGCCTTAACATGGGGGCGACTGGTGATCACATCGGCGTAAGGCGTCTTAATTAAGTAGTAAGTGTAGGGAATGTGATGAAGATCAGCCAAGCTATAGAAATCCCCTGCTAAGTACTTGCTTTTGCTCAGCCTTTCCTCGTAGATGTCGACGACCTTCTTGAGCTGCTCGACGCTGGCATCGATGATGGCTTGATCGCCCGGTTTTCCCCATACAGGGTACACGAGAGTGTGGTAGATTATGCTGCTGATATGTGGATGGTAGCGGTGAGCCTCGACTTCTAACCAGACGTTAACCAATGCCGCTTCTGTTGGATTGGCGTCTCTTATGAGATCGTAGCCTTGGTCCTTCTGCTTTGTCGCGATATATTTTGTGATCGCTCGAGACTCTGCATGCGTGCATAGACCAGTAATCATGAAATAAATATATGATCTCATGAACTATAAACACCGCTATGAATTCACGACGACGCGTCCTACGATTACAAAGTCTTATCCGGTGAAACTGAAACATTGAAATAAAATCATCTGGACCAAAATCGGTATTCCTACTTCCCCGTTATGCTGGTTTTCAATTTATTTTCCCCACCCCTATTTTAGTAACCTCTTTAACTACGAGTCAAAAATGCCTGCTAATCACAACTAACATATCTATCGAAGTAGTAAAACCTTAACGTTGCTTTCTTTAAAATATGTGTGAATTTTACAAGTAATTAGCTGGAGATCAAGAAGTGGGAGAGACATTTTATGTGTTTTCAAAAACTTGAGAGTCACATTGTCAATTTATTAATGATAATGGACTACTCTAATGTGTGTAGTCCACTCTTTGGATGTTGATGTAAGTGCCTTTTATAAATCTGAAGACAATGTTTTCGCATAAATAATATTGTGCCAGAGGGACATGACTTCAACTCCTGATCTCATGTCAGGACTGAGAGTTAGAACTTGTGTTGAGATCAACTATGTATCAGAGATAACAGTGGAAACTATGTATCAGAGTTAATTGCTAAAAAGCAACATCAATCCAGATGCTCATATCTTGGATTATCAAAGTGATTGGTTTCTGAGATTTCAACCCAAAATATATTAAAATTTTAAAATTTTAATTCAAAATCAATTGATAATTGGATGAAATAATCCTGGATCTTTTTAAGCTCCTATATTCAACGTGGGCCATAGTAATATATTCTCAACATACAGGACTGATTTTGTTCATTTGCAGGACAAGTTTTGCTATATATATATATGATCGATCACGTATGTTCTCTAGAGATTAAGATCATACCGAATAACATGAGATCGCCATCCTCGAGCACAGGCACCTGACCAAATGGCTGCATATGTACCAAGAACAACAACACACAGAACATGATCATTTTCCCAATAATCCAAGCATAAACCCCAGTAACACAAGGAAAAAAACATAGATGTTAGCGTTATGTTACATACATTCTTAGACAGGAACTCAGGCTGCTTGTGTTCCAATGCTAGGAGGTCGACCATGACGAACTCGAAGTCCACTTCCTTCTCTAATAGACAAATTCGAACCCTCGACGTGCACGTCGACATACCAAGTCCGTGCAACTTCAACGCCATGACCAATCAACCAGAGAGAAATAAACCAAGCTGCTAAGAATATGTATATGTATGGTACTTGAGCTTGGTGTGAATGTTAATTTCTCTGGATTTTGGTTTGTTATATGAAGCAAGAGGAAGAACATATGCTATATATATAGGTGATCATGAGCCCTTGTGGTTGAGAGTTTGAGACGACTTTTTTGAACTGTGTTTTCAAAAACATGTTAGTTTTATGAGACATTCCCTAAGAAGTGGCAAAGTATGTACTAATTAAAAATAGCACCCCGTTCAAAAAGGGAAAGATTAAAGTAACAACGTACATAATTGAGGATGTGAAACCAACCTATTCTAGATTATATTTTTTCTGTCCCATAAAAAAGTACAATCTTACAATATATTATTCAATATTTATTTTTTATTCAATATGTATTCAATACATATTGATCTAAACCAAATGTGGTATTTTCGATAACTGATTTAACAATTGCAACAACTGATTAACAATGACATGCACTCTCATTGACTTGCTGTGTTATGAAATTTTTATGGTTGGAGGGCTTACACGGATCCAGATGCATTGACAACCTCACATACACAAAAACTTAATGCCAACTTGTAAATCTAAATGTCTTCGCCTAGTTTTGCAAAATTTGATGCCCATCCAAACCTGATATCGAGGTTCGTAAGCAACTTAGGCTTCTTTTTTTCGGAAAATTAATCACTCGAATTCCGTATCGAATCTCTCAAACTATATTTCAGAGCATTATAAACCTGGATAGTCAGATTGGATAGAAGTTTGGTCTGACCATTGGAGTTGCCATGTGAGCTTCTCCTACCATTCTCCCTTATATTATAATGCTCATTTTGCATTCAGAGAAAAATTTGTTACCCATCTGTATCATTGAGTCGAGTCTGTATCTTTCTTTTTACACGGAATTGCATTGCAGCCACAATTTCAGATTCAGGAAAGATCGAAAATCATAATCAACTTGGTAATGCGAGAGTTGCGTGCGAGTAATCCTGTGTTCAAGAGTTGTCATGTCGGACGATCACAGTCAAAGGTTCATATATTTGCTCTTATATATATAGACGTGGCACCCGATCAACGAAACTATGTATCGTGTCATTATAGGTGTCGATCGCTTGCAGACACTTATTTTTATGAAAGTTATCGAGAGAAGTTGGTTCAATATTAAGTCGTTTTATTCCCAATCTTGAGATCAGGTGTGTCGAACACAAGAAACCGAGGTGCTCTTCCCATAGCTTACACTCGACAAGATTAGGTGGATACTTTCTTTTCTTTCTGTCGTAAACAATAGCATAATAGAACTTATGGACATTTAAAGATGATGCTTACGTTCTTTAAAAAGGGCACAACAATCGCATTACTCTTTTCGGATGGTCATTTTCTAAATAAATAGCAGGCTTTCAGCGTTTCATCCTATTTTACTCTAAATAGTGAAAAGTATCCACACGCAGGGAACGCTTCCAAGACAATATAACACTATGAACTTAGAATATCAAACATGACTTGTTAGAATGTTTGAATAATGTCGATTACAACAAAAATTCAGCAGACAACCTTGGTGAACGCAGAATGGTACACACCTTATCCATACAATCATCCCCTCCCCGTGCTGGAATTGCAGGGAAGAATAGATAATACATAGTCAAAACAACATGTTCAAACGGTACAAAATCATACAGTTTACTAATACAGGTAGGAAGAATCCTATCGTAACTCAGCGAGGTCAGTTTGGCCGGACTAGCCTCAAAATTTCCGATTCCGTTGGCCGCATCTGCATGCTCATAGCTCCATGTGTGGATACATGATGAGCAGTATGCCCCTGCAATAACTTAGGATCAGTGCTTATCACCTAAAAGACCGAGGTTAGATAGCAGCTGAGGCCATCTAGGTGTTTCTTCGTCAAAGATGTAGGTGAGCGGTGAAACCAGGACTCCGCTGCCCCCGATCTGCAACAAGGAATGCTGGATCAGTACACTGTAGCTACATGCTAATGGTATTAATCCTGTGAAATATCAGAATGCAGCGGGAAAAAAAAGAAAGAAAGAAAGAAAGAAAGAAAAAG
This sequence comes from Drosera spatulata, assembly GCA_035668315.1. Lineage (NCBI taxonomy): Eukaryota > Viridiplantae > Streptophyta > Magnoliopsida > Caryophyllales > Droseraceae > Drosera > Drosera spatulata. Next base: position 12,198 of record JAOVYX010018634.1, read on the forward strand.
AAAAGATAGGTTGAGGATTTCAAGAGAAATCTCAAGTTTTCCTTGCCTTAAAGGTGGAAATAAGCAAATTAGCAAAATATCAAATGCAATATAGATTGAAGACAAATTCAAATCTAAATGATTGCAAGTTCACTCATTTTTGTATATCACCCATCGTTTTCTTGGCAGTTACAAACCAAAAGTCAAAAACTTTGTGGAGGCAAAAACATGAGAAACCCTATACACGGCACACGCTAGGGTACTGTGATCAAACTTTGTCAAAGGCTTAAAGCATCCCGAAGTGCTAAGGCTTATTCACTTGGTACTTAAACACCAAAACCTTTATCGGTAAAGCAGTCCCGGTTGCCAGAGGTCAAAGACCATAGCCAAGGGCAAACCCCATTACATAGCATTTTCTAGGGTTTGAATGAGACAAGGAGTGCTTCATGTGCTATTGACAACAGAGCTATGTAATGCAAAAAAGTATCAGAAGCGGTGAATCTTGCATTCTTTCGAGCAAGTAAAAACCAGCAGATATACAAAGAGGGCGAAGAAACACGGAAATTACCGCTCTCAACTGCTGAATTGACTCATACAGAGCCTTTTTAGGTACACAAATGACTATGGCATAATAATCTGCTCTAACAATCCCATCACGTTTGCAGAAGACAGGACTAACAGTAGGACCCTGCAATAGATCAAAAAGCAGCACATGAATACATAATCGAACCATGGGATCGACATGCATTTCTCAAATGCAATGGAAAAATAGATCTCATAGTAAAAGAGCACCTGCAACCCAGATAGGGAAGGTTGTCCCAGAATTCGCTCAGCAACTTCCTCAGCACTACTTCCCCTCATGTTGGCAACTACCTAAAATAAGAGGCGTTTCATAAGAAACCAGATCTATCACAAGTCATTGCAATTTCATTATGAGACAACACAAAGGCAATTAGACGAGAAGTATTGTGTCAAATGTTAAATAGATAGATATCGTCAACAAACGAAATAAAGAAAGAGAAGGAGATAGATAAGCGTACCGTAAATTGGCCAGCGGCCCTCAAATGCGCCTCTAACCGTTCTAGTATCTCATGAGTGATATCAAGAACAGCATCACGCTGAATCAAGGATTTCCTGCTGGCGATGAAGACAGCCTGAAAATTATGAAAGGTCCACTTCTATAAATGCATAGCACCCAAATAGAAGCAGCCCAACAACATTCTAACTCTGAAAATAGAGTCGACTCTACCTGGCTCTCCAAGACAAGTCCTCCTTCGATTTCTTTCAGGTTGTTCTCGCGTAACGTGGTGCCACTACTTACAAGGTCTAATATGGCATCAGCTATCCCCATCTGATGAGAAAAAGAAGAAATCATGTATACATCTGAATCAAGAAAGTCGAAACACTCCAGTATGTATCGACAAAACTGCAGAAAGATGGCTTGACATGCTTCACCAAACTATTACAAGGGAGCATCACAAAGAACTATAACTCACTGCAGGAGCTGCCTCCAGTGCTCCATCAGCAGTCGAAAAGACAACATGCTCGAGCCCATTCTCTTTCATGAACTTTGGGCCTAGCTGAGCAGTCATAATGAAGAGCTCAGTTCATTGTGAAAAATGTTTTTAACATTAAAGGTTGAACTTCAAACTGGAAATGAGGCCATACATATGTAAAACCCGTGGCAACACGAAGAGGTTTCTCAGCTGTCCATTGAGGCATCTTCGCAAGCTCTTCTATAGAATTGATATTCTCAAATATACCATATTTTGGTATCTGAAACACCAAAAAAGGCACTACAAATTGTAATTCATTTTCATTTTCAGACAGTTTAAACTCCTTTACTCTGATACAAACTCACAGCAACCGATAAGTGGCAACTCCCATAATCTAGAGCATTGTGAACAATAACAAGGTTTTCATCTCCCTGCAAGACAAATCAAAGGACATAAATCATTAGTGCACCATTCATTTCAGTACTATAATTAAACAAGCAAGAGTAGTTCACAAACAAATGATATTACATCTGGTTTTAAGAAAACTATAAGAACTACAAACCATCATCGATCACTTATAAAAGACAGTGAGAGAGGAATCACCTGTCCGTACTCACTGACTGTATCCAAACCCACAAAGCCAAGGTCCAAGTCTCCCGATAACAACTTCCTTACAATGTCCTTGGGTCGTTGAAACCAAACCTCTAGGCTCGGTAGCTGCACAAAGCAAAACTTGATAGGTCAGCAGAAATAGGGTATGCCACAAAAATCAAGTGGCTGTTTTCCAGCAAACTGAATGCTGCAGCAACATAATGAGTGCAACAGATCCACGGGCTACAAAGAAGCCTGTGTTCCAGAACTGAAGCTTAGAAAGCCCAAAAACAAGTCCATCAACCCAACACTAGTTTTAACTTGGACGGGATCAAATTTCCCTGACCACTTGCTTCGCTAAAATTTTTGTTAAGGAATCCTACAGTCTTATTCCACTCCACAAAAGGCCACCTTACATCATAAGTCCAAGAAATCATGTATATCTCGAGTCTCGACTTCTAACATGCTCTCAATATGATCATGCCTTCCGGATATGAAGCATTATGTTTGCAAGGTGGAAGCACGTTTCTCCCTTATTGCTTTGAATATGGAGTCACGGTTCTCGAAACTTTGTGATTTGTGGCACAAACCACAATGTGCAGGATCCTAGACTACAAGCATCTCCTTAAAGCTAAATCAATCCATGGAAAGCTAACAGAAACCAAACCATTTTGGAAGCTAAACTCCAATTTAACAGTAACACTTTCCTTTTTGGATCCTACCAAAATAAACGAAGCATTCTTTTTTTACTTTTTTGTAACCTTTTAATATAAAAAAAATAGTACCAAATCAATTTACCCTAGAGTCACTATCTCCTGTGCTACATTCAACCCCCACTCTCACTAAAAAAATATTATTATTTCTTCACCAAGCTCAGGTATAAATTTTGTTCCGGATCAACATGCTACAATTAAAATGGATGGGAAGGAGTAACCAATAATCTCATCATGCTTGCACATAACAAGATAACATCACTATCAATAAAGCAAAAACCCAAAGATTAAGCGACAAACCGATCAAGCATTGGAACAATGTTGATAGACCATAGCAGCAAAACAAGAACAATTAGCACACTGACCAGTGGAATATCAGCAACATACTGCCTTGGATTAACCTGCCTCACAGCCAGCTGACAATCCTGCAAATCACACCACCACCAATCAAACCCCCATTCCAAAACCCCAAAAATCCCCCCACATCATCATCCATCCCCCTAAACCTTGAGGAGCTCTAGGGTATCATTGGCCATGCGCCCCTTGCTCGGCAACCCGAGCCTGATCTCCGTCCTCGGCGCCGCCTGCGTGTGATCGGCGGGGTTGCCGTTGAGCACGGCGGCGGTGGAGGCGGCGGCGCGGAGGCGGAATTTGAGAAAGGAGGTGGTGGAAGGGGTGAGGAGAAATGGGGCGGCGGCGAAGGTGGTGGTGGTGGAAAAGGCGGCCGGCGGTGGGGACAGAGGGGTGCATTGCCGGAATTGTGGCCGGAGAGCGGCGGCGGCGGCCATTGTGTGGGGAAGAAAGGAATATGCTTGGTGTTGATGAGAATAATATAATGTAATGACCTTTTTGTGTCTATCTCGACACTGCGTAACTGTTGATGTGTGCAATGATGTTAGAAGAATGAAGAATTAATTGTCGGAGATACCATTATTTTCTTGACTTGTGAAAAGAAGACCTAGGACGATTTATTGATATATGCTTGTATATTAAGTCGTAACAAAGCCAACGAACCATCTCAAAGTAAAGAAACATATTAATTTCATCAAATACATAGTGTAAGAAGAACAAAGTGTAATAAATCTGACATAATCAATCAAATATGTGATGTGATGAAAAAAAGATATATATAAACAAATCCTAAATCTCATGATAATAACAAATAACTTAAACATTGAACTAACCCATGCATCACTAAGCTGGATGAGTGTAAAAACACAATCAGTTTAGACTCATAGTTAGGGTTGCATATTAGTTCAGGCTCAGCTCATGTTCGACACGTCAAAAACTTGATTAAGTTCGTTTTAATTATTAAATAAATTAAACATGAATAAAATATTAAACTCATTTAAATAAATGAATAAACATAAATAAAGTTCTACTCAGATCGTCTCGTGCTCAAACTCGACTCAATTAACTTGTAACAGCTCGAGTTAGGCTCGATTTGAAAAGGACTCGTTAAGAACTTGAATTGTATATAAAATAAGTTTAATTCATATTTATGTATTAAAAATATACGTTATATATTTTAAAAAATTATATTATATACTCCCTCCATTCCACAAAGAATGTAACCTATACGTATTTTGCAGTTCTTTTGTTGATATTATTACTAGTATTCGATATTGGGTCATTCATAGCATTACTATACCTTCCTTATTCATTGCGGGTTGGTTATTCGTCAGCACAAGTTTAGCTTACGATATCTTTGGAAGTCCTCGACCAAATTCATATTTCACAGAGAGCCGACGGGAGATTCCATTAATAACCGGTCGTTTTGATTCTTTGGAATAGCTCGATGAATTTAGTTGATATTTTTAGAAGGCCCAATGACCATAGATTGAACCTATCCAACTTTTACCGTGTGATGGTTGGCTGTTCATGGACTAGCTATACCTACCGTTTTTGTTTTTTTTTTTTTTTTTTTGGTCAATATCAACAATGTAATTCATCCAACGATAAACAAAAGCTAATCGGAATTATAGAGCTATGACACAATCAAATCCAAACGAACAAAATGTTGAATTGAATCGGACCAGTCTATACTGGAGGTTATTGCTTATTTTTTGTACTTGCTATTTTATTTTTCAATTATTTTTTTAATTAAAAAAAGAAAAGAAAAGAATAGATCGAGTTATAATTATTTGATCCCATTCGAAAGGATCTCATATGATCAGTCTCCTTATCCATGATTGTTTATGTCTCTAGCATGACCACTTGATGTAATGTGGAGGGAAGCGGGTTAAATGGCTAGTACTAATGGAAGGATTCCTTTTTGGATAATCGGTATTGTAACTAATATTCTTTTGATCGGTTTAATAGATTTTTTTTTATGGTTCATATTCTAGATTACGTTCATCTTTGTAGGAATCAGATGAATTGAGTCATAGATGTAAAAGCATAAGAACTCAACTTCCCTTCCCCCTTGAATTTGACAAAGAAAGAAGGGAGAGGTCCCCTCCCTGTATTATTTGATACGCATGAATATATAAGTCTCATTTTTTATAATATCCGAGAATTTTGAGAATTTAGAAACGAACATATAACGTTACGATTTTTGAAATAAATCGTGCTTAAAGATTATATATTTAAATCCAAGAGAATATTTGATTAATTAAATCAAATATTACGATAGAATATTTGGAATGATAATTGAACGGGTCAATAAACGTTACGAACGAATAACGTTACAATGTTATAACGTTATAAACGTTGCGCGTAAGGACTATCGATTTATTTTCATAAATAATGGATTATGACTCGGGAGGTCATATTTTCATATACGAGATAAATCTATGAATGCAAATAAATTTTTCATGGATTAATATTACGAAATTTGGGTGAATAATGGGTTGAACGAGACGTATCGTGGGACGAAACGTGGGATAATCCTCACACCCATCTAAATTCCCACTCCCGCCTCCACTCCCACTCCACTTCTCCTACTTCCACTCACACTCACTGCTCCCACCATCGTTCACCTTCCACCACTGCCTCCTCTCTGGCCACCATCGCCGCAGCCCCTGCGCCATCAACTACAACATCAAACTTCGGCCATTAATCTCACCACCGTCATCGTCTTCATCTCCTCACCACTTCATTACTTCATCAGAATACCATCTTCACGATCATCATCGACGCCACAGTACGAAGGACAGCAGCAGGCCGAGGGAAGGGTCAACGCCAGTAGTCCGATTAGGAGACATCAACGGATCCATTCGTGTGATCGTGTGTATTAAGGATCATCGATAATCGAGGTAACCTCACTCCTTTTATTCGTTTACACGATTCAAACACGTCCGTGCATGTTTGAGACGTGTTTATGCTGTGTTTGATGAGTATATAATGATTTGGATGCGTTGTGGTGTGAACTGAGGGATCCGGTATCGGACAGAGAGCTTTCCTGCAGGTTCTGAGCAAAGAACTGTTGCGTCCGCGACCATCCTGGGTTGCGGCCGCGACGAGGGAAAAATTGGGATTTTGGCTGCACAGTATCGTCGCGCCCGCGACGGCCTTCTGGCCAAGAAAATGACACTTTCGTGCCTCGAACCTTAAACCTAAATGCGTATTTGAGATATATAACACATACGCATGGAAATAAAACGTCCAACGTGCATATACGATCACGTTTTACATGTGGTGGGGTATTCGGGGTTGGAATGAATTAGAATGCACCCTTATAATATATATACCCTCATGGAAAATAAATGATTAATAAAAAAGGAACGTGGGATGTGGAGCATAGTTACACTATCCATGTGAACTAATGAAAAGCAAACGAATAAGAAATATCGCCTCCTGGATAAGAAATATCGTCTCCTGGAACTGATAAGGACGGCATTGACATCCCTTGTGGATCCGTTGGATCGTTGGTAGTTTTTCGTGAAATTATTGAGAAGGTCGAACATGGTGTCCCTTCTTTGATCCATTGCGATCATCTGTTTTCCTTGAATAGCCTTGGAGGCTTGGGTTTGAGTCATTGCACTCCTGTATTATCCTCTGAGTCAAAGTCACGGGTGAGAACTAGCTAGGGAGCGATTGACATCCCCCATACTCTTTGCATGCATGCAACGACTTCTACGTCGTTGTGGTGGGGCCACGGGTTACTCTCTGCAGGAAGGCCCAAATTATCTCAATGCTGACAAATGATACCATATTGAATGCGCACAAGAGGTGCAAGGCGACGCACAGAGTAGGCAGGTGCGAAAACAGAATCTATTGGATAGCTCGACTGACGATTGACACTTTATCTTATCTCTGTACTCCGAGTCAGTCTTATCCTTGGAGTTGTCGCTTCTGAGTCGAGTCATGAACCCTAATCAAATGCCAAAGAAAGGAATGATTCTTAAAAGCAATACAAAGCAATGTAAAGAAATGAGAAACGATGTTGTGTGATATGATGCCCATATTTTTCTATATATATAAAAATATTTTAGGGACTTTCGACGGTCGTCATAGCCGTTAGCGGAAATTCCCTGTACTTGGGATTCATACACCTGAGGTTGCTGAGCTTCATTGGCTCACGATTATGTTTTTTAATTGCAGGTATGCCCCTAGCAGCACCTGAAGGCTCTTAAAGAGAGCTTGCATGTATATAGATGAATTCACGTACTTTGGATATTATGGCAGATTAGATGTTTATATTGTTTAAATATAATAAACGATCTGCATAGCTTCCGCTTTAATGTTGTAACTAAACAGATATTTGGGACTGTAAGCTATGAATTCGGTTGCTGTTTATAGTTCTTTGACTTCTGTACCCCTAAAACCCATTCGGTTTGTTTAGCCTTGTCACGGACCGGGTCCATGACGGCATAACGCTCACGTGTCTTCC